>CAJQZJ010032031.1:3923709-3978250 GCA_907164525.1 Lophiomys imhausi | reverse complement strand
AAGAAAGAAAGAAAGAAAGAAAGAAAGAAAGAAAGAAAGAAAGAAAGCTCTGGGAATCACAATGATGGATTATTATTATTATTATTCAGTAGAAGAATACTAATGAAGACCAGCTTGGTGGTGCAGATCTGTAATCCTAGCCCTAGGTGGGTGGGTGCAGGAGGGTCACAGGTTCAAAGCCAGCTAGGACCACACCATAAAGACTTTGTTGTAAAATATAACAACCAGAAAGAAATGCCTGAGACCCCAAGAGAGCTTCTAACAAGAGCAATCCTGTGTTCTTCATTCTCTTTTTTGTAACTATACTCCCAATTCATTTTTTTCACTTGCCTTTCCTGTCCCTATTTACATCTCTCTTTTCTGTCCAATTCAGTGCTTAGTCTGGGCACTTATAGTTTACTCTCAGGGTTTGATCACACCCATTGCTGAGCCTGTCACTCTCTCTTTCCCTCTCTGAAATCTGGGCATTTCCTGAGCTTTAATTTGATTTCCAGATATTCCCCTTAAATGCTCTGCCCTAGGAAAACTGTCCCCATTCACTCCCACCCCACACACTTGCTTGCACCCACACCTTGCCCTGTGTCCATACAGCAGACTTCCTGGACTAATACCCAGTCAGACTTCTACAGGTTTGTAAATAAACATTTGAGTTTCCTATCTCATAGCCTGAAAACTCAGCACAGTTGTCATCAGAGCTAATTTAATAAGCAGACATGAAAACTTGTAAACTTTGCTTAAATGTTAAGAAGGCAAGTGTAAGGGGGCCAGCAGACAAATGAAAAGGAGAAAGAGAAGAGCTGGCTTCTAGAGTGAGGGTGAAGAAAAAAAGAGGGGTTCATGGGAAGATGGTCCTTGACTGAATTCAAGTTGGAAATTTATGAGTTGCTGTATTACCTGTATGTTTCTATGTTTCTTACACAAACACACACACACACACACACACACACACACACACACACATTCACAAAGAGAGAGAGAGGGAGGGACAGAGAAAGACAGAGGTCATTCCTAATTATCAGTTGTTAAGCACCTAATCCTCAAAGTAGCCACTGATGAGGAACATAGAAGAAGCCATGCTGACACTTGACAATGAGTCATGATACTGTGGAGATTTTGACTCAGATTCTCCTTAAAATTATATTAGAATTGAAAGAGCACTTCCTCCTCCTCTTTCCATTGGGTGAGGGAACACTTAGAAAGAATGGAAGAAAGTGCCCTCTTAGTCATTAGAGAATGATTTCAAGCTAATCGTTGAGTTGTGTTAACTGCTGGAAAGGGATAATGAGAATGGAGAAGTCTCCCCTAGGATAAGAATCCTTTTTCTGATGAACATCTAAGCAGAGGACCAAAATATCTGGGACCAGAGGCAAATTCCAAAGCGGGGAAGTGTGCGTGACTGTCTCCTCTCTGAGTGCTGAAGAAGTAAGCCATCCTCTTAGATGTGCCAAAAGCTGGACTGTGGACTATGAACTGTAGCCTGAAATGCCTGGCCCTACCCTTAGAATGTGGATCAGTACTCTGACCTCTCTTGCCAAGGAGACAATGACAGTTTCCTTCAATCCCTCCCACTGTGAGGACAGTCTCCCTGAAGGGTTTTGCTTAGGTACTGTTTATAATCTGTTCAAATGAAGCATACGATTTACAGAAGCCTGGAAAATTATTATCTAAAATACTGAAGATGTGCTGGGATTTTGACAGTCAGTGTTCTGGGCCTGTGCATGAAAAAGCCTTCTTTAGAATATAGAAAGAATACCCTTCATTTGTCCAATGTAGAAACAGATCTGAAATCCAAGGTGGTGCTAGGATTCTGTGCCAGCTTATTACTGTGACAATTACTTAATATTCTCTATGTTCACAACATCACTCCTTCCAGAAGATCTTTAGGGAAAACTTAGCTCAGGTTCTAGGAGGTTTTTGCTGAGCTGAAGATCACTGTGTGAATAATAATGCAGGCACCAAGCTCACATTTGGAGGGGGAACAAGGTTAATGGTCAAACCCCGTGAGTATCTATACTGAATCAATAATGAAAGCTCTAATTTTGAAAAGAATCCATAGCACTAAGCTTGGTTCTGCTTTCTCTACTTGGTTTTATTTTCCTATTAATCTAAAGATTGTGTGGTAAAAGTGTGGTGTGTGTATGTGTGAAGGTGGACAAGTATGTAATTGTGTGGCATAGGAACAAGTACCCTGGAGAAATTAGATTCCTGTCCTTTTTGTCTTAACTTTTCAGAACCTAAAGACTGTTCAACACTAGGAAGAGTGAGCACTGGAGTTAGGGAATCCTGAAGCAGCATTGTGTGGGCAGCACCACTCCCTGCTATACTGGTCAGAGGGCAGCCGGGCCTGGAGGTGGAACGATAGTGTTTAATCCCAGCTGAGCCTTTCCACCCTGTCCATACCCTGAACTAACCACAGTGATAAACTGTCTTCCCCATTGCTTCTATGGCCAGGGTCCCACTTGAAGGAGCATGGCATCCAGATTTGGGGATTTGAAAGGGATTTTCTGGTCCACATTGGCTGCTCCATTTCTGTAAAGCTCTCTATAACTGTGTAATGTTGGTAACAACCGTAAGCTGATTTGGGGTTTGGGAACACATCTGGCAGTAAATCTAAGTGAGTCTTCATGTTAACTGTCTGTACAGTCTGAAAAAACCCAAAAATGCCTTCTTTCCCACTCCTGATGTTCAAAATGTCCATCTATTGCTACTATTTCCCTCCTGCCCACTGGAGCTGGGTTCTTGCTGAATGCTTAATCAAGTGAAGGGAATACTTCCCCAGCAAAGGCTCTCTAAACCTTACAGCCTTGTATTTATTCTCTGTGGCTTATTGAGACTTGTTAGAAGTAACATAGAAGAAACTGATTTCACTCTAGCCCTGGCCCTTCCTGAGAAACCATTCCCTCTAGGGATGTTCAGAAGCACCTTGGTGCCCACTTCCACTTTTGTTGCACATAATCAAGTTATCGCTCTCTTTATGCCTCATTTTCTCCAACTGTAAGATGAGGGTGGTAATGGTAACCAGCTTACTGAGAAGAGCTAATAGCTTTGAGGTGTTTTTACAGCGCTGAGCATACAGTGAATACCCTGTTTAGTATCTCTTCACTATGGCTAGTTTAATCTGATGAAGAAAAGAAAGAAGGAAAAATAAAAATAAGCCCCATTGACAGTTTTTGTAAAGGGCAGCTTTGGGGTGTAACTAGCAATACCTGGAAACTCATCTTTGGACTAGGGACAATTTTACAAGTGCAACCAGGTGGGTCTGAGTGTTCCCATAAGAGCTACAGCTGTTTGTGTTCATTTTTTATTATTAGTGTCCTCTGCCTTTTCTAATTCTAACTAAAAACACTCCATTTCAGATTTTACTACTTTTTAATGAAGTAAATAGAAGTCATGTAAAGTAGCTAACAAGATCTCCTCTGCCTGTTTGTTTTCAGCTTGTGGCCAAGGGAGGCAAGATTTGCAGGGAGTTGGGTCTGAAATTTCTAGCTAAGGTAGAGGGAATCTAAGCTTGGTGATTCTCAGAAAAGAAATGGTTGTTTTGTTTTGTTTCTGTTATCGTAATAGTATTCTGGATAAAAGCCACCACTGTGGCCTCCAAAATTCTTCAAGCATGATCTGTCCTTCAAGGAGAAATAGTGAGAAAGTTGGCCAGCTTTCCATTGAAAAACTAGGGGACTGTTTGTGGTTGGATTTTGTTGTTGTTGTTAAAGGAAACATAATACAGCACATTTTAATTAAGTGGTTTTGAGTAAGTACAGGTCCAAATGTGCAGCATGTCCCTGGTGAGCCTATAGAGTGGTTCTCAACCTCTCTAATGCTGCAACCATTTAACACAGTTCCTCATGTCCAGGTGACCTCCCCAAACCATAAAATTACTTTGTTGCTACTTCATAGCCATAACTTTGCTACTGTTATGAATCATAACATAAATATCTGATATGCAGGGTATCTGATATAAGACCCCTGTGAAAGGGTCATTCGACCCCTAAAGTGCTGAGAGCCATGGGTGGAGGGAGAGTCATTGCTCTAGAGGGTAATGGAGCACTTTCAACAGAGTAACAGGTACTTTGCAACTGGGCAGAAACACTGTGCGAACATCTGAACAAAATGAACCTCATCTTTGGGACTAGAACAAGACTAACCATTATTCCTCCTAAGTCCTTTACCACTTGAGAAAAAGCCCTTCATCTGTAATGGGCTCTCACGACTAATGAGCTTCTAAATGAGATTCCGTGTGCTCACCTGATAAGACTCTCTGGGGAGAAGGTCACCCTTACCTTTGCAGTTCTAACATACGAAAGGTATTCTAAGAAATAGTGGAAAATGTCAACTGTGCTGCAAAAATAAGGAGAACAGGTATAAATATCCAGTTTTAACGTCGGTTTATAAAATAGAGAACTCTTTTTATAAGAACCACATCAGGGTGCATTTATCAGTTTGTGTCATACACCACCAAGGTCCAGTTAATTTGATTAATATGCCAGTAGCTGATCCAAACATTTAGGCACCTCTCTAAGCAAACTTCTTTGGGCTCACTTTGCTTGAATTGACTGTCACATTACCTACATAATTGCCAAATCTGTTTTACTTTGTGCTGTATAGACTCAGCCTAATAAAAACAAATGCTGATGTGCTTTTCCCCACTCTGTCTCTCCTCACAGAAAGGTTTCCTTCCAAATAGCATCTCTTCACACAAAGAAAAGATGTGCAGCAAGCCACGTGACTTACCGCTGCTGCTATTTTGCATTTATATGACTCTTTTCCATGGAAGAGATTAAAGCACTTTATACGACTTATTAGCTAAACAGATTGACAGCCTAATTAGGAAGAGAGAGACAGATTCTGAGCGTCTTTTTGTGGCTGCAGTTCCAAGCCACTCTGTAGAACACTTGGTCAGACACCTCAGTAACACAGGAGCAAGACCGGAGGTGGTCAGCATGTGAGGAGGGGGGTTTCTTGGCTTCTTTGAGAACTTGCCCAGGATGAAGCTTCTAAATAGATAAGAGCACCTGACAGCCAGGAATTCACGGTACACAGAGCAGAGAATGGCGAGTTGGGCATCAGCCCTTACTGTGTCTACTGTCTTGTTCCCACACTCTCCTACTCCAACTCCTGGTCCCTCATCTCTAATCCTCTTTATCACCTTTGAACTTCTACCTGCCATGTCTAGTCACAACCCAAGCATGCACCACTGGGCAGGCCTGCTATGTTTCTGAGCAGTTTCTTGGCTCCCTGAATGATCCCCAGATGACTCAGGGACCTGGGAGAGTCCTCTTCAGTGGACCCTCAACAGAGTCCCCTACAGAATGCAGGCAATGTCATGGTTCCTAGATGGCTACTAGAAGACTGGGGTGGTGTCAGGATGAGAAAGAGCCTCAGGCATAAGGAATCTTTCGTGATACATATGTCTGAGTCTTCTCTAGGGCCTTTAGCTTCCACCTTGGACATGTTTAGCTCTGAAGAGGTTTTTGTAGTAGAGTCAGCCACTGTGGCAGACAGGCTTTGGGGGTGTGCTGAAATACGGACCCGGCACGAAAGTGATTGTTATACCATGTAAGTGTGTCTTCTCTTGTTTTGTGGGTTTCCCATAATACAGTTCTTTGTATCCCCAGCTATTCTCTAGTAGGATACAATTTCTGGGTCTACGGGCACTGCTAGTTTAATCATTAAAAAGGTCAAATTCATTTTTTCAAAACATAACTTAGACTGATTCCTTTTAACACTGCCAACAGCCAAGGGGAATAGCCTGTCCAGGGACTTAATTTATGCTCATCACTGCTGTGAGGACAGTCATGTGTTCTCTGCCATCATCAGACTTCAGAATTCTGTGGACTTTTTCCAACCCTACCTTTTCTGGTAGCTGAAGTGGCTATGTCTACCAACTTTATTGTGAAAGATTCACAAAACACATACTCTCCTTTACCTCTCACTAAGAAGGCTTTTTGTGTTAACAGCTTCGACAACATGTTTTTGCCGGTGCATTCCCAGTTATTCAGATTAAGACTGCCATGACTTAAACAATCGCATCTTACCCCACACTATTCAAACTGCATTAACCCATGGTAGTGCTGTAACCGCTGCTCCAGCAGCAAGTCCTTCTTATCTTCACTATTCCTCTAATAAAGACAGAAGGATCGAGTATCATCAGAGGTATTTCACAGGCAGAAAAAGTTGGTGAGCGGGGGAATTAAATAACTTAAGTCAAACCAAAACAAAAAACAAAAGCAAAAAAACCAAACCAAACAAAACGAAACTCAGTACTGGGTTTAGAACTTGAAACATGCTATTTTCGTGCATGGCATCATCTTGAGCTGCTGGTTTGTCAATTGGAAACATGATAAACACAAGCCATGGCCATTTGCAGGAGATGAAACTTAGCATTTGGAGCTTTACTGTACCCGAAATCTCTGCTTGAAGTAGCCATTTAATATCAGAAACAGAAAGAGCAGAGGAGCCAAGGGTTTTTGTAGAACAGGGTATCACTGTGTCTTCCAATACCAACAAACTCATCTTTGGGACAGGGACCAGATTACAAATTTCACCAAGTAAGTCCTGACACCGTGGAGCAATTTGAAAAGGTGTTTTCTATAAATTCCCAGCTTTAACTGGTATGTTCAGGCCACCCTTGCTAGCACTGGGTTCTGCAGGCACCCTCCATACCTCTGGCTGTTGTGGCCATGGGAGTACAAGGGTGTCATTTCTCCCAGATTCAACCTTCTGTAAGCAATCTGTTTCATCTGTATGAGAACACAATTCTTCTGAAAATGAGACACTAGAGAGTTGGTTGCCTTAGGATGTCAAGAAAATGATCTATTTCTTGTTTCCATTTTTATTTGGAATATCAGGGAAGATAAAGTAAGCTCAGCTTCTCTAAATTGAAAACAGTTGTGGATTCTTGCTTCCCTTATATGCAGAGAGGCCGAGACTGACTTTGGATGGTTAGTCATTTGATTTTGTCATCTGTGCCTGAAATCTATAATGGGCAAGGGAATCAGATGTAATTAAATGAACAAATAATCTTCAATCATCAATATTCCTACATTGTTTTATGTGCTTTGCTCTGGAGGGTTTTTTTTTTTAAGTCTGGGCTTTATCTCTAATAGGCTCCCCAAAAGGACAGAGAATGTTTTTGTTAAGGTTTTTGTGTCTGTGTAGATAGCAACTATCAGTTGATCTGGGGCTCTGGGACCAAGCTAATTATAAAGCCAGGTAAGTCTCAGATACATGACAGTAAGAAAGAAGCCACTAGCTGAATAATGCATGAAGTATAGCATACAGATTATATTTCTAAGAACAATCCAGCCTGCTGGAGACATTGCACTCAGCCCAATGGGGTCTTCACTCCCAGAGAAAGGCAATGTCAGCCACCAACTCTCTTGTTTAACCTAGTTGCTTCCAGAATGAATAATGTTTTACTAGCCTTCTAAACTAGCAGAGCCAAGTGGTTAGGGGATGTCTAATTCCCTCTGGTATGTTTAGAATTCTTTCCTGAAGACAAGCCAGCCCATCCCACTGGGAAAATAAATTCAAAGAGCAGAATGAGGGGAAAGTAGGTAAAAAGTAGTGTGGCTGTACCTTTCCTTTGCCCTGGGCCACTGTCCTTCGTGGAGAGCAAATGCCTACAGAGCTTTTGGTCACTTGCTGACTACTCAGGATTAGGGGCTGAAGCTCAAACCCCATAAAGACATCACTTAAAAGGTGTGTTACAGGAATATGAAGGTTAAAGTGTTTCTGAGTCTTCACTTTTACCACCGTGGTAATATTCTTGTCATGAGAGGACATTATGTGCTCCTCACCCCATCTTCCATGGCCCTTCCTCAGAGTTATTGTAAGGCTCTGTAGGGTTGTGTGACTATGGGAGTGGTGTCAACAAGCTCATCTTTGGGACTGGCACTCTGCTTTCTGTCAAGCCAAGTACGTGAGTAGTAGGATCTGTGTACTCAATCTTGCCCATGGTGGGAGCCATACTTTGCTGACAAGAGCTAAGGCTGACTTTGTTCCCTGCTGTGTCTTCCTTTGTCTGTCACAATATTCCAAGATGCCGGACTCTCAAAAATCCCGCACTCTCTGAATGTCAGTCAGGGAAGAGAAAATTGGACTAATTTTAAGATAAACCCTAGGAAGATGGGGGGAATCTATTGTGGGAAACGTGTTCTCTGCATGCTGTAAGGCGCCTGCTCCTGAGTTCTGCTTCCTAACCACTTATCAGCTTTGATCAACATGTGCAGAGCAGTGTCTCTGTGGAGTTGTTTATACAATTCTGTATCAGCTTCCTTAAGCTATGTCTTTCTTTTTCTTCCAATAGCAACTCCAGAGTCATCTTTGATGAGATTCCTGAGAGGGGATGGGGAAACAAAGGCTGGAGTAGGTTATCTCTGTATTTGAACTGTGATCCAACTAATGCATCCTGCATTTGCCCCCTTTCCACTTTGCCTGAGAGATGTCCTTTCTCTTTGGTCTGGACACCTGTTTCTCTCTGACTAGAAAGATAACATAAAATCCATTCTGAACTCTACTTCAAACCTGATGAATTAACATCACAGATACCTGGGGTATGGGATAAATTCACCCTCTCTCCAAACTTTAAATGCTATCAGTGAAACCTTCCTTTTAATCAAAAAAAAAAAAAAAAGTCAAGGTCCTGCCATCCCTGCCTGGACTTCTCACCTTCTCCCTTTATAAAATGACTTCCTGCATATTAAAACCCAGCCAAAGTACAAGTTTGAGATAAATAGGCTTTTTGTGCCCCTGTCTTTGCTTGTATAAACTTTTCCATATTGGAAGATGTTCAGTCCTGTGAATCATGTATCTTTACTCCCAACCCTTTCTGGCTGAGACCACGTAGCAGCCCATGGTGGAATTTCTTAAGAAAATGTCCATGCAATTTCTTAAGCATTGTTGCCCTCTGAGAAGGCTCCAAAATAAGGTGACCAGTGAGTGAGACAGAACCACAGAGCCTAGGTCAGGTTTGGAGGTGAGCTCAGGTGGTTTCCCTGTGGATACAGGAATACCCTGTTTATGTTTATTTCTACAATCTATATCAGCTTGTCCAGGCACTTCCTTCCTGAGGCCATATCTTACTTTTTCTTCCAAAATATACCTGCATATCTGAGACTGCGTCCATACAAGAGGAAACAAAAAACTTGTTAACAAGTTATTTGATTCAGCTTGAGTAGATTTCAGCTTAGAAATGCTGTGGTTGAGGAGTCTCAAGAGCTTTTAAGTTTGGTCTTTTTGAAGGAGACATGGTTAGCTTTTTGTAGCAGAATCATTCTTTTTCTTCCTGTAATAAAAGGCCAATTTCCAGAAACATGGAAGAAAAACAAAAACGTACAGCAAGTCTAACTGCCTGCTCTCGGTGGTGTTTTGTGTTTGGCTGCGTCTTGCCAAGGGTTTCAGTAAAGGCAAGAAATGCTGTGGGAATAACAATTACAGACTCGTCTTTGGCGATGGAACACAGCTGGTGGTGAAGCCCAGTAAGTGACCACATTCTGCTTATATTTGGCCAGACAAGTAAACCCTGTGACTATAGCAGAGCTGCAATATAATAGAAACACAAATCTTTTTTACAATGAATCTTCATTTTAACACATGAAACATTCATGATGGTTGAGAATACAGCAATAATGATAAATAGATGGGAAGTAAGACCATCCCAAATCGCCTTTAATATAGTAGCTCAGCTCTCTTTTTCCAGACAGATACTGAAGCCAGGAGTTATTTACAGTCTCAGTAGCTCTTAAACTATATTCTGCAATGATTTGTGTGTTCATTGTGATTTTGCCCACAGAACTTGTCTTGTATTAAAAATGAGAATGTATCTCATTTTCAATGCTAATAATATTTATAATGCACCTTCTCTTCTATTGTGTCTAACATATTTATTCCTCAAAAGCCTAAAAGGAAATCCATGCACTGTCCTGTTTTGGTAAATGTCCACATCTGATCTCATCATCCATTTCAAATTCTACTAAAAATGTAGCCGCACAGTTAAAATACAGCGGGAGTGGAAAAAGCAATCCAGAGAGGAACCGATGGTTCAAGGTGGGCTTTGAAAATACCTGAAAGGAAACGCGTCATGAAAACAGTGGCAGGCATGACAAGATTTCTGTTCCATAATCAATGCCTCCTTGTAGGATAAAAACTTATAAGCACACTTCATCGGAGGGGTGACAAAGAATTGCATTCAGGAGCCTGGCACTCCTAAGAGGTGCTCCTTGGGTGTTTCTCTGTGTCGCTATTTTAGGGGCTAAGACCCTCACAAATGTCAGACAATGAATGCTAAGAGGCAAGTGTTATCAAACTGACAGGCCAGGTTATTAGAGCCTACAACAGGAGGTGATGGTGAGCCAAGGAGGTTTAAGTTAGGGCAGTTTTATGATCTGATGCTTTGCTGAGGGAAATGCTGAGAGACAGAGAGGTAGGCTGCTGGCTCTCTAAATTTGTCTCAGCTGATAGTTGAACTATCTCATGCTGATTTCTTTCACTGACCATGATAAGCTGCACCTGTGGGATCAGGTGAGCGAGGGGGAAGACAAGGAGACACCGAAATGTGTTTTTTGAGTGTCGAGAAGGGATCTTTTCAGAGTTGATGAGAATCTCTTGGTAGTAAGAGAATATAATCATGGGCTATATACACCCATTTCCCCAAAACCAGGGATCCCTCTGAGCCAAAAATGAGTCTCTACTGTCCCCAGCTAGTCAAGGGTATATATAAAGGGTACAACAGATATTTGCTTGCCTCAGGAAAAGTGTCTTCAGAGTTTGGTAATATGGCTTGTTCCCAAGCTTATATCTCAGTGCTGAGTGAGGAGAGGTGAGGGTTCTTCTGCAAAGCAGCTCCTCTGGAGCAGACCTCCAGCTGTGAGACCCAAGCTGCCCCTTCCTGTCCTCATCCTTGTTTAGGCTCTGGAGAGAGGGTGTCTAGTTTGGTGACTGCCTGCCAGATATCTTTGGCCTGCAATAACAGAATTGTGTTTGCTATCCCAAAGGAGTTTGTTATGTTGCTGCTTTTATAATTCACTCTAGTGTCAAATGAGGTCAATAAGCGGCATAAAAATCAGACAGAATAACGAGGAGACCCAGAGAGCGGTGGCCGAACAGATGAGGACTGTTTATTATAACAGAAGAGGCAATGTGGGGTCTGGTTAGTCCCATAAAGGTGGAAATATCCATCAAGAAATGCATCACTTCCCCAAAAAACTGTCACTAGAAGTTTTGGGTATGGTCCCAATCACAGTGTGACACAAACAGTTACAAAATCATCTTTGGAAAAGGGACACGGCTTCATGTTCTCCCTAGTAAGTGCTGTTCTGTTTTCTGGTGTTCTGACATTCTCTCCCACTGAGCTGAAGGTATGGTGAGTTTGGGATGGGAAAGTTTCATACACAGAGGCGTGGGAGCAGCACCGGGGTCCAGGGCACTCCACAGCTCAGCAAAACACCACATCCTCTATCTCTACTATGAAGAAATTGCTCCCACTCTTCCACCTAATATCAAGATCTTTTTCATTGTTTATATAGTGTGAAGAGTAAAAGGGGGGAAAAATTAAGAAACTTTGTCCAGAATCCATTTTCAAGTCTCCCCACCCAAGCCCACCATCCTACCCCTGCTTGTTCCTAGTTTACTGTAAAAATTCAATGTGATTTTTGGCTTGAACTAAAAATAATCAGGTTTTTTTTAATGACTCCCACAGTCCTTTACAAAAGGTCTTTTTTTCTGTGTTTGACCTTTGCTGGTGTACTGGCTCTGTCCTCGTGCCTCCTCATGCCCCTTGTTCCAGGGATGGGCAGGAGACGACTTCTTTAAGGGCCACTTTGATGTTGGAGACAACAGAGATGAACCACTGGCCAAGTGTAACACAGCACTTGGAGTCTTTTCACTCCATACCATTTCCAATTGTCTTCTTTTCACAGGCATGGCCACTCTTTTTTTTTTTTTTTTTTTTATCTGTGATACATTCAGACACAGCAAAGTGTTCATCATAAGGCCAGGGACAGGGATTTCCTTTGGGATATTTTTCTCAGGCTAACAATGGGCTGGACATTCTCAGGAGCTCAGAAACGCCTTCCTGGATCACAGCTCTGACTTTGGAAATTCTCTGGTCAGGGCAGACAGGCAAAGCCAGACATGTTATTATACCGCCGTTTACAAGGATTAAAGATAAGGACTCAGAGGGAAAAATAAAAGCTATGGTTAAATGGGGAGATTTCTGAATGATTCTACCAGGAAAAAATGATTAACAAGAAGAAAAACCCAAGAAAAACACTGGGCCAAGTACCAGGAAGATGGTCACTGTCACTGTGGGAATTTACGAGGCTGGAGCTTGTCTTAGGAAAGGAAGCAAGACTTTCTATGATTGAAAGTGGCTAGCCACCTCTAACCTTAATCAACAATGGCTTCTTCCCTCCAGTGATTCTCTAGTTCATGTAGGAATGCCTTTCCTCCAACAAAGGTCTGTTAGGATGTGGGGATATAGGATACATGAGGCCCTCTGTTCAAGCTTGCGAATTTGGGTCTGTTAGAGGAGCTAAGTCACTAAGACCAAGCAAGAAAATGCATCAATCAAACTCCAGCAAGAGGGTCATGGGCAAGTTCAGAACAGGACCCTGCTGTGCACTCTGCCTCATACCCCTAGCTCCTCCTGACCACACATCCCAGCCCGAGGGAGTTCCTTCCCTTGGCCCCAGTCCTCCAAAGTCTTATAGACAGAGAACCTGAGATTCCTTAACCTGGAGAAGTCCAGAAAGATTGTCTGGGGCCCAGGGGTAATTTTTAAACATGTTGCGGATTTCTCCTTAATTTCTAATTAATAACAAAATTTTAGTTTTCCTAAGTAATACATAAATGTTCTCATTGAAAACACTTCCAATTACGGATAAAGACAGATTTACCATGGCCCTTTCCTTCAATGTCAGTCTCTTCTTTGTGTTCCTATGGTGTGAGGTTTGAGTCTCTCAGCATCTGTGGGGTTTTTGCAAAGAAAGGAAATTCTGTGTCTGCTTGGCTCTGGGAGCAACCAGCTTATTTTTGGGAGAGGCATCAAACTCTCACTCATACCCAGTAAGTCCCTCCTGCTAACTAATTATTTTCCACAAGAAGCCCACCCTCCATCACACACAAACTGTCAAAACACAGGTGGTGTTTTCATTGCGTGGTTTGTGTTGGGTGGTTTGGAATACCAGTTGGAAAACAAGGTTATTAATGCACGTGTTCCCTGAGGCATTGTGCTTGGGCTTTTAATATCCATGTAGTCTCTCCCTGAGAAAATATGTGAACCTCCAGGAGGGGGAAGGTCCAGGGAAAGTAAGGAGAGGGGAGGCAAGAAATAGATGAAAATGGACAAAAGGCCCATGGGAGTAACAAGACTCAGCCCCCAGAGACAGGCAGTAGCCACTCTGAATTTCCCAGGAGGAGTTCTCTCCAAGACTCTTTCTTTCAAGGAAAATTATGGCAAATAGAACGGAGCCAGGAAGTGGCTGGTTATCAGTATTCCTCCCACACCCTAACCTAATTACAAGGAGATTGTTTTGGCCATGGGCAGTCATTTTAGGTTTTGTTTTCCTGCTTGCCTCCCCCACCTCCACCTGTCTTCTCAGAGGCTCCAGTCAAGGTTATTGCAATACCACTGAGCACTGTGTAACACCAACACGGGCAGGTTAACCTTTGGGGATGGGACCGTGCTCACCGTGAAGCCAAGTAAGCTGCCTTCTTCTTAGCCTGGGCTTTTAGGGAAAATCAATCAAATCATTAGTTTGAAAAATACTTTAATCTTATGCATCTGCTTGGGCTCTTTATTAATGTTCTTTCCTCAGGCCAAAAAAAAAGAGCTGTTTCTCTTCCCTGCTTTAAAATGAGATAGGAGTGGGGAGGAGGAACAATGATATAAACAATATTTAAGCCAATGAGGACATTAGGAGGGAGTTCTAGGGAAATGGGTACCCCAGCACTTTTGACTAGACTTCCTGGCAGGCTCCCTGGTCATGTGGGGGTGCACTTTGGCTCTTTCTACTGGTCAAGAGCAGAAAAGTCCTCCGGCTGCTTTCTGTAATCACTTCCAAAATCTAGCAACCCTTGCTGCCAGAAAGTACTTTCTCGAATTTAATTCTAATCTCATGGTACAATTTAAATAGCTGAAAAGAACCAGGGGGACTTTGTTCCTCTAGATTGAGAAGAATATATGTCTTATGTGGAGCATGATGGTCAGCACTGAGCTCAATCCTATGGCTCCTGACAACTGTCCTATGGCCCCTTCCAGGCGTTTTAAGCTGAAGCAATGATGGGTTGGGCAATATAGCATGAGCTCTGGAGACAAAAAAAATCTGAATTCAAATTCTTGTTCTACCCTTTAACCAGCTGAATAACCTGGGGTGAGTTACTTAATCTCTCTGAACTCTAGTTTTTCCATCCATAATATGAAGATAAAAATATATCCACCCTGATGAATTATTATGAAGATCAAAAGAAATAATACAGCTCACGTATTTAGCACAGAGCCCAGAATACAGGGAGTGATCATTAAGGCCCAGCCATTAATAATAATGACAAACGTCATCTCTGATGCATGGTGGAACTTTTGCTTCACCCTTTGGGCTCCTCTGTCAAGGCTCCGTCGTGCATCAGGAGCAGAGCTGGGTTGGGGGAGGGGGTCAGCCTGTTATATGAAATTCTTCACCTGGGATTTGAAAGTGAAAAATAGAAAGAATCCTGACTCATTTCAGAAAAAAAAAATCATCCTGATGTCAGAAGCAGGAGCTAGGTTTCTACAAAGCTGCATGGCTGGGGTGGTGGTGGTGGGGGGGGTGCTGCACACCAACCCTCAGAGCCAGGACATGGTCCTAGAGACCATGACCACAGAGCAGGTATTACAGACACTGACACTTCACACTACCATCACCAACCTGACCCCAGCTAAACTTCCTCCAAGATACCTGGAGCCCCTTCCATATTACAAAAACAGAGGAAACTTTAAAGGAAAAGTGGCCTGCCCTAAATTGTCCTGCTTTTCCTGGTGGTGGTGCTCATTAGAAACTTGGCTTCTGAAACTATTTTGTCTCTGACAAAGCTCTCAAGCTGGAGATGGGGCACAGCAAAAGTCTATGGAAGCAAATGGGGACCATTTATTTCAAATGAAAGCTGGTGAGGGCCAGGTGGGAGCAGAGTCCCAATTCTCAGTCTGGGAAGGGACATATTAGACAAGACAGAGGGGCTTTGCTCTCCAGCCTGGCCAGGACACAGAGCACTAGATGCAGTCAGTATTTTAACAAGGGAGTAACACGTGGTAAAACCTTCCTGATGGGTTTTTGAACAGTGAAAATGAGCTGTCAGGAGTCATTGCCAGAGCATTTTGTCTAGAGGAGTTTTGAAAGGAGATAGACACCTCCTATCAGGGGTGAGTGAAGTACATCCCTGCCCAAAGGCATTTGGAGGAATAAGAGAACCTCTTTAAGCTTTCTGAAGCCCCCAGAGCCTCTCTCTGTGAAAATACAAGACTGATTAATGCAGACCTTCAGCCTTCGGGACACATGGCTTACGAGGCTGGGTTTTAGAACCATTGCTTGCTTGGTTCCCAAACTCCCTTTGTTCCCGAGACCCAAAGGACAAATGGGATGACTTTTTTTTTCTAAAGCCAGAACTACAAGTTTTGTGTGCTGAGTCATTTGTGGTATTGAGATGCCTTGAAGTACAGAGAGGAAGTTGTAGAGTTTGTGCTGAGCGTGGAAGCACTGTGGAAATACCTATGGCCGGGGACTAAACTTCGGTCTTGGAACCAGACTCTCTGTGTTTCCCTGTAAGTACACCTAAGTGAGGAGACACAATGAGTACAGTGCTGGCTTGGGGGTGGGGGGAAGCTAGAGGGGCCTGATACCAGAGGTCCACCATGATCTCAGGAGGAACTAAAGGACAAGCCCATGAGGACAGAGAAAGAGAGTTTGCTTATTGGGTGTGGGGGGTTCCGGCTGTGGAAGACATTGGAGGAATTGCATTAGAGGTTCCCTTCTCTGATGCTTTGTGGGGCAGAAACCTGAGCTGGTTTTCCATGCTGAGACCAGCACTGTGCAGAAGGGCAAAGTGTCTCCTTTGTCTTTGGAACAGGGACAAGGCTGCTTGTGAAGCCAACTAAGTGACAAATAATTTGAATTATGTGCTGAATAAGATTATCTCCAAAAGGACGATCTATTTCCCAGGGTCAGGGGACCTCCTTGAATCAAAAGTACATGAGGGGACAGACAGAGGCCCAATATCTTGTCACCGACTTTATCCTTGAAGGAGGCAAGTTGGAAAAGGGAAGACTCACACAAGGACTTCACCAAGAACCTAGCCCTAGGGTCTGTCCATTCTGACAGACTTCCAATAAATAAATAGTCTCATGGCAGAGTCTGGATCAGCAGTAAAATCCAGCATAGTTATCCTCACTTAACAGATTTAAAAACTGAGACAAAAGAAGGTCAGTGATTGGCGTGGCTCCAACAAAGACAGAACAGGCACTGATACAGGTTTTCCACTGGACTCCAGAATCCAAAAGCATGGACTCTTAAACAGAGTTGAGATCTGCCGTGGTTCAACTCCAGCATCACTGAAGAAGGGGTTTGGAATCAGATAAACAGGGTTTCCATCATTGCAGAGTCTTGAAGTAGCGCAGGCTTTATTAACCCCACGATGCCTCTCTCTGGCTATACTGCTCAGAAAGCATGCCTCTTGGCACACATCATTCTCAATGTCTTGAAAGAAGAGAGATTAAAAGAGAAGAGGAAAATGTTTGTATCTCACATCATGCAGTTCCCTCATTTTGTAGCAAGATTGTTTCCCCATGAGCAGTTTGTCTTCATTTAGCAGCTGTCTTCTCTGGGGAAGCCATTTTGTAGACGTGTTTGTCATGGTGTGACAACTACCAGTGTGGGGAAATTGCAGTTTGGAACAGGAACCTGGGTTATGGTCACCCCAGGTAAGCACAATTCCTTGGAGCCTCGCCTTCCCTTCATGTTAACCTTTGTGTACCATTCATTTCCAAGTAATCCTTTGAGAAACACACTGGGAAGAAGCCACTTCCCCAAGCAACAAAATCCAGAGCCATTAAGCAAAAGTGAGAGACCATTTTGGCATTAAATAGAAACATTTCTGGATAAATGAGACTTCTTACTGTCTATCAGACTCCTGTGTGTGAATATTCTTGTTCTCCTTATGAGAAGAAGCCACAGTAAGAAATGTTGCCATGTGTGGTATGGAAACAGTCGGCTGTGGATTTGGGGGTGGAGGATTAGAAATGTGTTTGGACAGATTGGATGTGTTTTTGACAGGGTATGTAACACAGTGCGAATTATAACCAGGGAAAGCTTATCTTCGGACAGGGAACCAAGTTATCTATCAAGCCCAGTAAGTATAAAATTATATCCTTGGATTAAGCAATGTCTATGGATTAAGGGCTTATTTTGGCTCAGTTATACACTATATAAAGAATGCCTACTGAGGGAGAATGAGTGTCAAAGAGGAGGGCAAACGTCTCTCTAGTTAGGATCTGGCATCTCGGTGCAAAATGAGCCGTGGAGGGAGGTCTCTGGGAATTACTCCCAGAATATATGTATTTATTGGGACTAAGGATACATGACTGATTACCTAGGGCTTTGGCTAGGATCATAGCCCCCGGATTTGTGCAGTAATCAGTGACAAGATTTCTAATTCCTTAATGAGCTCTCTAAGGCACTATTCTCTCTGAGCTTACATCCATGTTTAGAATAAATATTGTAAATAATTATCACTGACTAAAGTAAGTGACTAGTCTCTGTCAGAGTTTGAAAAGTTACATCGGGGAAAAAAGTATGTATTCATGAGTACTGAAGGACACACCTCATGTCTGTAACATTAGGCCAAATGTCCATATGACACAGACTCACCAAGCAGTGACTTTCAGGCTGTTACCATTTATAAGAAATCTGAGGTCCAGAGAAGGCGCTGACTATCATGACACAGCCGTTCTCTGGCTGAGCTGGGACTGCACCTTCAATATGTGGCCTGAATCCACAGGATTCATCTGGCAGATAGTCTTGTGCACCTACACTAGGTCAGGCTCGTGCTCACATCAGGGACCCAGCAGGAAACAGGCTTAATGTGATGAAGAACCTGCTACTAAACAGAAGTCCCATTGTTTCCTTCCATCCAGTATACTCCGAGACCCTTCCTGGGCATGGTCCTTGCATACTACCTTAGAAAATATTAAAAGTGACTTTTGTTGAAGTTCTAAAGGCACAGATATGGGAACGGGAAATAAAAATGTCTAAAACTGAAGTGAAAAACTAGCAATTTTGTAGTAATTTGATCTTAGCAAAAGTATTTCAATATGAAAGTAGGAGACAACGTAACTTGACGCCAGCTCCATGCCCATTGCATTTGCTTCTTAAGTACAGGCTAAAGAGGATATAAGAATTAGCCCAGTTTTCTGGAAGCATATTTTATTGATAGCCATGGTGGAGATCTTCTCTGTTTTAACTTTGTGAGTTTCTTTAAATGGGAAAATCTTCATGCTGCAGGTTTAGATGCATTTGACATCTAAAATCAAGGAGCATTCACTGTACACAAATTTAGAAACACTATCTGATGCTCAGAACTCTGTGGTGAAAAGGGGGAAATGAAAGATTCCCCTAAAGGAAAATGGAATTAGAAAGACAAAGAAGGACACTTTTAGAGTTTGTAGATAAATGATTTGGTTACAACCAAGCCAAGCCTAGATTGAAGGATGCAGGCCTTCTTTGTAAGGAACCTCCAGCTCTACTCTGTCTTAGGCAGCCTGGACTCTCTGCTGAGGTTCTTGTTCTTGGACAAATCACAGTGCATCTTCTAGTACAGGCTGGCAAGTCATCTTTGGATCTGGCACCCAACTGACAGTTACACCTGGTAGGCCACTATAATTAATTCCTATTTACACCAGCTGATTAAGACTGTGTAAATTACAAATGTGTGTAAATTATTCTGAGAGAATAAAAATGAGCTGCCAGCAAAGTATACTGGGAAGGAGAAAGCAGGAGGGAGTCAGTCATCAAAGACCAAGAAACCAAAGGGAAACTTGACTAGGACTCCACAGGAGAGGAGCAGAAGCCAGGCAATGCCAGGAAACTAGCTGAACCACAGCCGCAGACTGTGAGGGGAGCCCCAGTTCTCTCTGTACTCTCACTAGGACCAAACAGAGCACTGCAAGATGACTTTACCCAGAGCTGTCTAAGTCATAACAATTTAACCATGTTAGCCGGCTACATTTCTAGCTTAGTCTGGCTTATTCTACCCAAGTCCTTAAAGACAACAGTGCCTACTTAAGATATTTAAATTAAGCTCCATCTTGTACAGCTCTCTGGCACCCAACCAGCAAAGTTTTCCTCTGGCACACTGCTCATCATTTTCACAAGTCAGGGCAAGTAAGCCCCTTGCCCTTCAAAGCCGCATGATTGTTATAATTACTGGGCTTTAGACTGAACTCACCTCTACTTTATTTCTTGTAGCTGTGTTCGCTTGTTGAGATCTGTTTAAATTCAAACTGCGTGGGTGTGCAACTGTTGGCACTGAGGTTTCCTTTCTCTTGAAATTGCCAGCAAAATATTTTGCCCATAAATACTGTTTCATCTAGACTTGCAAATGACAGCCAACACTGCAGCCTCTTTTTTCTTTCTTTCTTTCTTTCTTTCTTTCTTTCTTTCTTTCTTTCTTTCTTTCTTTCTTTCTTTCTTCCTTCCTTCCTTCCTTCCTTCCTTCCTTCCTTCCTTCTTTCTTTCTTTCTTTCTTTCTTTCCTGAAGGGAATCTGCAAGTAGGAAGCAAAGATAAACTGAAATGCAGAGTTTTTCTGTGGGAGTAGAAGTGGATTGTTGGTGTGGAAGTCAAGATACATTTCATTGTATAAAGTAGGAATTATGACAGATGGGATGGAGAAGTCTTGTTAGGCCACACCTGCAGAATCTCCACCCTATCCCACCCCCAGCTAGTTTTTATGGTTCAGGATATCCTGAATGGCCATTTGCCAAAAACAATTCAGATCCAGAGTCCAAAAGAGAGGTTTCAACAACAGGCAGTGGTGGTTCACGCCTTTAATCCCAGCACTCAGGAAGCAGAGGCAGTAGGATCTCTGTGAGTTCGAAGCCAACCTGGTCTACAGAGTCCAGGACAGCCAGGACTACACAGAGAAACCCTGTCTTGAAAAACCAAGAGAGAGAAAGTGGGGTTTAGCTCAGGAACTTAAGGCAGACTAAGGATTTTCCTCACAGTCAAGTCCACTTGAGGGGAATTTTCACTTGTAATTAGGGAGGTAAGAGAGTAAAGGGATTGACTCTCAGAGTCTTTGTTTCAAATAGTGTGTATATAGAACACAGAGGACATAAGAAAGAACCTAGGCCAAAAACTAGAGAAAAGGAAATCAATAGACACTGAAGAAAATCAGTTGCCCTTATCTCTCCTGTCTCTGATAATGAATGTGTCTTCTCTGCTCATTACTCACTGTTCTTGGCTTCTCTGTAGAACTGCAAAGAATTTGGTGAGCTTCCTTTGGTCTTTATAAAACTTGGTTAGTCTCATTTTCATAGCAAACCTCCCTTTGAAGAAGAGGACTTTTGTAGTAGGGCTAAACGTTGTGTGTACAGTTTCAATGCAGTCTACTTCAGATCTGGCACCAAACTCAGTGTAAAGCCAAGTAAGTCATGGTTAACCATCCATTATACTAAATTTCTCCTCTTAGTCTATATTTGCTTTGAGTTCTTTGTATTTTGGGGTCTTCACCCAATGTTTTATTTTATCACTCATTCCTTGTTCCTATATCTCTTGAGCAGATATAAAATACAGTAAACAAATCCCATGAGTCCATAAACATTCTGCAGCAGACAACTGTTCTTGACATCTTTCATAAAGAAAATTCCCAATGTAAGGGAAACTGCTACTTTTACTAATTAACAGACAAAAAAAAGTTAGGATAACTTAAAGTTCCTCTGAGTACCTAGGATTTCAGAAAGCAGATATGGCGTATTATGTGCATTCATGAAAGATCTCATAACTACATTTATTGAACCTCTGTTATATGCAAAACTCTTGTACCTTATCTCATTTAATTCCTTTGATGGCCTTCTGGGCAGGTATTATCCCACTTTCAAAGGTAAAGTTGAAATAGTTACCAAATGGCTCAGAGAAAATGGAGAACCAAGCTAGACCAGTGGGCAGGTCTGAATTGTCCCCACAGCTAACTCTCATAACCAGGGTCTTGCTGTGGTTTGTACAGGATAAAGTAGTCTGTGGCTCTGATAACTACAAGCTCATTGTTGGGTCAGGAATCACAAAGATTGTAAGAACAGTAAGTAAGATGGGGAAATCCAGAATGCTTTGAAACAAAATGGTGAATACATGCATGAGCAATTTCAGTTGGAAAGTATGGTAAACGAGCAATAAACAAATTAAAAATGCATCCTTCCTCTGGGTTAGAACAATAGCCTTTTTATAACCCTCTTTCCTCCCTCACTACCTTCCTCAGCAGCTTGATTTCCTTCTTAGCCTTTACAGTGATGTATTTGTTGATGAAAAAGTCAGATAAAAACTGAGAAAGGCCGTCTCCCAGCCACACTAAGAATCTTAGAAGATAACTCTTTTCCAATATTTGAAGAACTGTTATGTAGATAATGGAAGGGGTTAACAGCAAAGACAAAATCAAAGGCAGTAGATGAAAACATGTCCCACCTTCCCACAGAAGCTCCTGAACAGTGATGCCACAGTGCGGCAGGCAGGTTACTCTGTGAAGTCTGGGGAAGTCTCTTCAAGATCCTCCTTCTGGGTCCTCAGAGCCAACTTGAGGGACATTATGGAAGGGATTTCTGTGACATTTTAGACATTGAACTCCTTTAGCTCTGACATACTGTCAACTCTAAGTGCTAAGGCCCACATGACCCTAGCATAGAAGATAAAAGGGTGGGCTACACCTATTTCTTCTATTTTTGTTATTCTGAGAGCCAAGAAATGGGCCATCAAATTGTTCACATGCAGAAGCCTACAGAGATTTTTGCACTTAAAGTATAACAGAGTTTGATTTCTCGGTGCGGTGAATGGGGGGAAAGGAGCTACCTAGAGGTGAGAGAGAGAGAGAGAAATGAAATGCCTGAGGTCAAATGAGGGAAGTGGGGCCATTTTGCGGAGGACAGGTCTATTGAAGTTTTCTTAAGTTCAGCTTTGGAATAGGATCCAAGCATAATGTCTGTCCTAGTAACTGAAGCAGCCTTTTAGACTAAGAAATAGGACTATGGGAGCAAAGGTCCTTCCAATTTAAACACCCTCAAAAGGCTGTGTAATTGCTTTCTGATAGGAGAGGAATCTGGCGGTGGAAAGACTATTGTTATGACAGATCATTTGTCCCTTAAGATGCACCCTCTGAAGGCTGGCTGTCCATCTTAGGCTGCTGGATGCTCAGGGAAAAGACTCAGGGCTGCTCAGAGGGGACAGAAGAGAATTTTCAACCCTACACTCGCAAGCCAGGGAGAGGGGATGGAAACACTAGGAGCAGGTTTATGTAAAGGAGGCTAGCACTGTGCAGACAGAGGGTCAGCCTTCGGGAAACTGTACTTCGGAATCGGAACTCAGTTGACTGTTGTGCCTGGTGAGTGGGTTCAGTTCTACTCTAGCAAAACATTACTGTGATGAAATTTAAAAGGGAAACATATTAATTCCACTATTCTCAAGAAATAGTATTTCTTTGCAGCACCACCTCCCAGGCAGCCTGGTATGATAAAGCAGAGAAAAGGGCCAAGACAGTCTAGAGTCCCTGTTAGGAGCCCATGAATCTAAGGAGAATTCTGGTTCCTACCAAAAGGAAAATAGGAGGGCAGTTGTACTAGAAAGGGTTGAGGCATCCCAAAACTCTGGACCATGACCGACCTTTTGAAAAAGGCTGAAGACTACAACCAGAATAGTCAAGCCAAACTGGAGCAGTGGAGGTTTACAGGATTAATTTTCCCAGGTCCTGTGATTCTTGGCCATCTCCATGAGAGGCCCTGTTGACTACCATTTGTGGGGAAAGACCTCTACATTGTACTCAGTAAATTTCCACATTCCCTGGCCCTAGCTTCACCAGTAGATGGTCTCTAGAAGAATTAGAGTAAGTCTGGATCTAAACGGTAACAACGGGGAGCAAAGCCCCATTTACAGTGCACAGCAGACCCAGGACTAAAGTCTCCCTCTTCTTTGGAGACTCCCTTGGGCACCGAGTGAAATGGAGACCCTGAGGAAATGCATTGTCCAGCACAGTGACCAGTTCCATTCTAGATGAATAACAGCTTGTCTCTGAAGGTTCTGGAGTTCTTGGTTACTCCACTTGTTAAACATAGTCAAATAGCCTCCTGAAGGAGGTTATGATTCAGACCTATTACCCTTGAATAGTGAGGTCTCAATGGCCAAAGCTGAAAAATAATCAAATCTGTAAACAGTTAGATTTAAATGAGTGCCCACTTACAGCCATTCCAAATCTATATCAAGTGCAGAGTGGAGAAGACGGGCTTACCCTGAGCATTGAAAGACCTCCATCCAAGCATAGGTATGTCCTTTGCTGAGTACCTGCTGAGAGTCATTTCTTTGGTCCCTGTGTTTTTGCTGGGCCTCAGATCACTGTGTGACTAACAGTGCAGGGAACAAGCTAACTTTTGGACAAGGAACCAGGTTGCTAATCAGGCCGGGTGAGTATTTGGACTTGAACTCCCAAGCTTGGAAGGACGAGTCTAGTCATCAATTTTTAAGCAAAGTATAATAGTTTGGCCCAAATTAATCTGTATTACACTTAGCTTTAAAATGTTTAGTATTTCTGTTAAATAAAGGATATTGCTGTCTTGATGTATCCTAGGATCAGATTTCCTAAAAGAAGCCTATCTTACTGTCCTAAGATGCAGAGAAAAGCAGAGAGAGGTGACTCTTCTGTTCAGAGTGGTTATAAGTGACTCAAGCATCTTCACAACAGCAGGGCAAAGGCCCATGCTTTCTAAGGTTCAGTATGTTGCCGTCTGTACCCAGCTGTAGCCTCTATAACCATCATTCTGATTTATCTCCTCTGGCTCTCATTTTTCCCAATTATTGTAACTGAAATATTGGTAATCCTTATCTCCTGGCTCACAGAACGTGTGTAAGGATTAAAAAGACAGTGTGCTGTGAAAAGAGGTTGGGCTAGAGGGGGTTTCATTTTATTTATTTTCTTGGGAAAGGGGAGAGTTTTGATTAGGTTGGAAGGGGGAGGGAAACAGAAACAGTACTTGGGAGGCAAAATGCTACAATCAATACATAAATGTGCAGAACATAATTATTAAGACATTCAATTAGGAGACAAACGACAGCAAACCCAGCCCATCCTCTTGATAAGCATGCCTCCACGAGATCTGTTGAGATCTCTTAGCTTTGGTTCTCTAAGCTTTGGACTTCATGATTCCAACTCTGCCTACCCCACAGGACAACCCGAGACTGAGATGAGATAATATTTGCAAAACGTCCTTGGAAAGTATGGGTACTCAGATGATTTGTGAATTTTAAGTTATATTTTTGTGCAGAATTCCATTTGAGGGTAAGCTTAAGAGTGAACAAGTTTGATGGACTTTGGCTATGGCTGAGAAAGGCTTGAATTTGGAAATAAGGTGAGTCTTTCCAATTGTGGAGGGGGGAATAAAAATTAGTGACCAAGGCCTTCTCTGGTGATCTTCAAACACCTGCAATCACTTAGTGGAGAAATATGCAATTGGGAGAGTGGACACGTGATTCCTGGGGTTTCCTTCCATTTGAAAGAGAATGAGAGTTTAATATTTTTCCTGAATTTAACAAAAGACATGCTTAGTATAGAGTTCTATCTGAGCCAAGCAGAAGAACTCTGGAGGGTTTTGCTTGAGCACCATTTGGTTTTTGTGGTGGAAGAGATCACTGTGGCATTTTCAAGTGGCCAGAAGCTGGTGTTTGGAAGGGGGACAGTGTTAAAGGTGTACCTTAGTAAGTATTTCTATGGATTCTGCATTGAATTCATTGTCGAGACAAGTGACAAGCTTTCTGGACATGTAAGTGGGCTCTCAAATGTCTCCATTCACCCAGATTTCACAGGAAGCAAGCTCTTGTGCCCTCCCCATACTGACTAGAAAAGCAGGCAATAGTTTACATTGTTTGCAAGCATAATGGGGAGGCAGAATGGAAGACAGTCCTATGGCCAGCAGCCAACCCAAGCCTAGCCAGAGGAAGCTACTCTGAAATCCCTCTTCCTCTTCCACTTGGCATCATCTTATGACTGCAAGCCCTAAATAGCCAAAGCCACACCTTTCATTTGCCTAGTTAGTGTCCCAGTCTCTCATGTATGTGGCTGAGCATACACGTGTGCACACATTTATGTGGAGGCCAGAGGTCAGGGGATGTTGTTTCTGGGGTCATCTACACTGTTTTAGGCAAAACATCTCACTGATTAAGCAAGGCTAGATGGCCAGAGAGTCCCAGGAGACTGCACATCCCTGGTACTGCCTTACAAGTGCACACAGAGTTCTTGGCAGGGAACTCAGGAGCTCCTGTTCATATGGCAAGCAGTTTACTGACTGAGCCACCCCTCTAGCCCATCTGTCTATCTGTCTTTATCTTGTTCTAAGAAAGCATTTTTTGGTGATATTCACATCCAGTACAGCAGCACAAAGAGGCGTGATGTCAATGTCCCTCTCTGATGCCCTGTAATTCGGAGCCAAGCTTTGATCTCTCTGCTTTCAGTTTGCTGTCTATGAAGGTGACCATTAGTTCCTCCATATCTTCAGAGAGCAGCCTAACAAGCCATCAAACACACTGTTGCCTGGCTGCCCTCTAGCCCATTACCCAACCTGATTTCAATGCATGCTGTTAGATCACCTGACCTTATAAATCTGTGTTTATTTGTTTGTTTATCGCGTATACAGACACTGAAAACTCAGGATCCTGCCCAATGGCAAGGACAGAATATGTTTTCTAGTGTGTATAGCTGTGTACATGGTGAGTTTGAATGAGTAAGCAGATGAGGAATTTGCAGGGCCTTGTTTCACTGTGCCTACCAGGCAGGCAGAACATTGGTATTTGGAAAGGGAACCATGGTATCAATCAGACCCAGTAAGTAACTGGCAGCTATTGATTATTACGCCTATCCTTATCTTACAGTCTGCATCACACTGATGACTACATGCCTTCTTATCATTTCAGTAAAGTAGAATTGGGGTTTAATGAGGAAAGGAATTAAATTTCATTAATGGATGCAGTCCTCTGTCCCATGTCTAACTATATGTTCATAACTACTTTAATAACTTAAAGTGATAAAAGAAAAATTACTAGAAGGATGTATGCAACTTGCTAAAAAAAATGAAAGTTTATACAGGTGTTGGTGACTAGGTTGCAATGGGGACCAGAAGTGACATACTTTGGTAAATCTTGGTGAAATTTTACAAATCTTTTTAAAAGCAGTGTGCTTCAGAATTGGCTAGAAAATGTAGCTGATATCCTCTCAAGCTCTCTGCTACATCTATGGCACCACTGTTACTGAGCCTTGAAAGGAGGCTTTCACAGGCTTAATTCCATGGCTTAGCCTTTATTCCAGTAATCAAAACAGGGAATCCCCAGCTGAGCTCCCATGAGGGGGGATAACTGTATGCTGATCACATTAATCTATGAACTCAGCAGATTGCCCATTTTTGTCAGACAGCACAGGACCACACTTTACAACATCTTCATTTTGGGGACATCACTTAAGGTAGCTGCTGAGACCCACTGAACTTGCCACAGTATTTGTAAGGCACAAGTGTCAAAGAATTAATGCTTCATGCAGAGAAGTGTATTCCTTTTATAGGAAAACTTAAAATAAGGGCACAGAACTGGCTGTGAACAAAACAAGTATTGTAGGTCCCCTAGAAATACAGTTCAGAGAGCCAATCCTAAAGAAAGGGCAGCTTAGCTGAACACATCCAAGTCCTCTAAATCTGCTTTGACCAGTGCACTGGACCAGTTTTATCTGTAAAAAGAAATTATTTAATACTACCTCATGAGTTATTAGAAAGATAAGATAATGTATGTGAAAATGTCTTACAGATTCTGAAGTGCCACCCACATTCAAAATATGTCTACAGAACAAAAAAAAATTAAATACTGAGTCAGACAGTGGAACTCTTTTAAGATGAAGTTCTTAATAAAGGGGCTGTTTTCGTGTGGACCTATTGCCGTGGGTACTGGTTAAAAACACGCTCTCTTTCATGAGAATGTAGTGAGTTGAAAGCTACTCCAATGAAAATGGCAGGGGAAAGAAGCCATTTTGTAAAGACCTCACCTACAGTGTGAGTTCTGGGACTTACCAGCGTTTTGGAACTGGGACAAAGCTTCAAGTCATCCCAAGTGAGTCCAGGGTCTGAACCTTACTCCTTGTGTTGTTCTCTCTGAGATTTGGAGCACAAAATGGGATGCAGTACACCTTCCCTTTCTCTGTCATCCTTGGGAGAATTAAGGAAAGGCATTTATAGGATCCTTCATCTATCCCTTAACATTTTAATAATGTGTGCCACCCACGTTCTTTTCTAATAGGAAAGAAAGCAATGCATCACCTGTGAGGCCAAATGTTGAACAGCAGACTCATAAAGCCACAGCAGGGAATGGGTGTTTGTTTTTAACAAATGTGAAACATTGTGCTGTATAATCAGAAAGCCACTTGACTTTGAAGGCAGAATGCAACTTGAGTAAGCCCCTGGCTTGCAGGATGAATTGACTTGGGGGGAAGGAGATGCCTTTACAGTGATCTGGACCCTACTTCATGAAGTTGCCAATTGATGGATGACAAAGTAGGGAGACACTGTGGCAAGGATCTAAACACATAGCTTGTGGAGATGAGAGAAAGGTTACACACATCTGTTAGAAAGAGTTGAAAATTGGGAGTTTGGTGGTGATAGATCCAGAGATGTGGGCAGAAAGCTACCTCATGTTTAAGCTTGATGCCACAAATGCCCCATGTTTGAGTTAAATGATCTGTATGCTTTGTGGAGTGTAAAAGAAAGCTAAGGTCTAGCCCATTTGCAGATGAAAAGCTACAGCTCTGAGTCTGGGTGTTCATGGATGTTTTTGACTGACTAAGAAGCACTGTGGAGACAGTGGAGGCTATACATTAGCCTTTGGGAGTGGAACCAGATTGCTGGTCAGTCCTGGTGAGTGGGGTAAGAAAGAAATAATGGGAAGGCTCAGGGTAAATGTCTTCATGATCCAAGGAACAGCTCCATAATGAAGGACAAGCTGGAGTGTGGGTCACTGTCACTAGAGTCCCACTAGTCCTAGCAAGAAATGGTGTGTGTGTGTGTGTGTGTGTGTGTGTGTGTGTGTGTGTGTGCACGCGCGTGCATACAATCCCACACTAGAAAGAATGGGGGAGAGTATTCTGAGATTTGTGAGCCCTCTGCTAAAATATCATGTAGATCCAAAATATTTGAATGTTTATTGGCAGTGGCAGTAGTCTAGCCTGCTTAGCCTAAGGTCACCTGCTCCTCATTTATTAAACAGGATAATAATGTCCAAGGTCACAGTCCTAGTGGGATGATGTAATGGATGCAGATTGTTAAGCCTTTTGGCATATCATATGTTCTCCATAAATGATGAACTTTCTTTCTCCTTCCAAACTATATATCATGAGCTGAAAAGCCCTATGCTACAGATCATTTTTTGTGTAGAGGTTTGCTACTGTGTGAGTTCAGGATACGGCAAACTCACTTTTGGAAAGGGCACTGTGCTTCTGGTCTCTCCAGGTAAATGTTGCTCCCATCTCCACTTTGTCTCCCTTTATTTAGGTTAAGGTTTCTGCATATTCTTGCTGTGTTTTGCCCATGAACTGCACTATCCTTGTTCTATCGGTTAACAATCTGTGAATTAAAGGCTGTAGCCCCATGGGCTATTCATGTAAACAAGAAAGTAAGAGAAGAATTCTAAATAACCGTAGATCTAGTTCACCAGATTAGGATGGAGTCCAGACTAAAACCCTAGATAATCACAAAAAAGTAGTTTTCTAGAAATAACCTAGCTTCCTGTGTAAAGCCTGGAGTGTGTGTCCTTTCCCTTGGTTATTCTTCAGATTCCTCTTGCCTCTGTATTTGCAAATTTATCTGTACAGTCCTAGTCTGAAACATGTGAACTTACAGAAACTCATCACCACAAGTACCTACTGTTAAAAATGAAGAATGAAGGGCCGGGCGGTGGTGGCGCACGCCTTTAATCCCAGCACTTGGGAGGCAGAGGCAGGCGGATCTTTGTGAGTTCGAGGCCAGCCTGGTCTACAAAGTAAGTCCAGGACAGCCAAGGATACACAGAGAAACCCTGTCTCGAAAAACCAAAAAAAAAAAAAAAAAAAAATGAAGAATGGTGACAGCAAAGGTTCCTTACACCCTTGCAATATCTCATATGTCTCTTTTATAAAGTATTTGATAAATATTTGTTTAACTGAAAGTGAGCACCCAGAGATATAAGAATTTCCAGACCAAAGGGAAAGAAAAATATGAATCAAATGGCACAGGGTATTCAAGCATGTAGAAAAAGGGGGAAAACATTAGACTGAAAATCAAGAAGACTCATGCTGTACTCTCTGCTATCAACTAGCTATATAACTCACAGCATCCTTTTTGCCTTGGAGATTTCTCTCTCTCTCTTTTTTAAATTGTGACTTGGGCTTATCCCCCTTGCTCCCTTTCCACTGGCACTCTATGAATTTGCTCCATTTGGGGCCATAAAGCAAGAACTTTTTCTATGAGTAAGTTAAATCCTTATGTTAAATCTCAAGTGTTTTTCCAAGTCATTAGTGTAAGGGAGGAGAGGAGTGGCCTGGGAGACTGTTTACTGTGAGGTCTCAGACACTGTGGGAGCTGGGAAGGAGCAAACACACTCACCTTTGGAAGGGGAACCCTGCTAAGAGTGGACCCGAGTAAGTGTGGGGGGGGGGGGTCTGTACTAATACAGTGTGTTCAGTGAACACATGGAACAGTGAACAGTAGACAAAGGTGATTTTTGTCTTTGGATCTTACTTTTAATTAATTATAGTCAAATGCTGAAGTATTAAGATTGTAACCTTGAGATATTATTTAAGAACAAATTAAGCATATTTTCTCTGAGGTGGAATTTAGCATTCCATTAAGACTTTTCCCAAGAATTGAGGCTGGCAGAAGCTCTGTCTAACAGAGTTTTAATCTGAGAATTTTGAGTGGAGTTGAATGGACAGAGGCAGCTGAAAGAGCAGAAAATTACATGGCTGCTATCTGGTAGACATTTTCTGCTTCCACTACCACTGAATATATTCAAGGTCTTTTTTACTTGTGTCCCAAATAAAATAAACCTAATTCACTCCAGAGACTAAGTGCCCTCTTACAAAAACCATTGTCCTCACAGAGTCAGTGAGATACAAGCAAAGGACCTAGTTTCAGTCAAGAAGCTAAATTTGATTTGGCACCAACTTGCTGTGTGATCTTGAACACATCATTGCCCCTCTGTGAGCCTTCCAGTAGCTGAGAGGTGTGGATATCTATGGTTCTGAAGCTCCCTCCTTTGTGAACCTAGAGCTTATACAGTTTAAGAGTATGGATTTGGAACTATTTCAGAGACAAATTCTGAGGGGGAGAAAGCATGTTCTGTAACCTTAGCAACATAGCTTCAAACATATACATCATCAATCAATCAAGGAAAAAGAAATTATAACTGTGATGTGACTATGATGTGTGGGTATAGTGTTAGACACAGTATTGAGTGTAAGGTGCAGGGCTGTGTTCTTTATCTTACAGTGGGGGGAAAATGAAGTTCAGAAAAGTTATTGCCCAAAATTCTATGGCTAGTTATCCAAAAGACCTAAATTCAAACCCAGTCAACCTCCTGATTTCAAAGCCCTGTTCTTTCGACTTCATGTTGTCATGGAGTCCCTCATGGTTCACTCGAAAATGAGGGATAATGCCAATTAGATAGTAGGGAAATACACGGAGTTTAGCTTTTCTTCCCTTAGATGTTGCCATAAGCTAAAGATTTAGAAAGTCTTGATATGGATGCCCCCATTCTAAAGGATTCTCTCCTCTCTGTAGCACAGCAGAGTGTAGAGCTGTTAGGATCACTCAGTACACTCAGGTGTGTTGGGAGAAGGAAGAAGACAGCAGCAGGCACTGTTCCTGCTAACTCCTTCCCCTATCTTCCCCAGGCAGAGCAGCCACTGGTCAGCTGTCTGCAAGTGCCTAAATGTTTGTGAGTTACAGGAAAACACACTTTGGATGTTGCTAGATCGTAGACCACTTAGTTCCTATTTTAAAAACCATCTAATTCAGAACTTATTATCTTCAGTTAAGACCCAGAAGGGTTTCTTTAATCATCCAATATTTTTTTTAAATCAATACAAACTATGCTGGGTCTCTGAAGCTGGGACCTGGCCCTGGGGCCATATCACGGAGTGTTGAATGAATGACCGTCTTGCAGTTGAGTGCAACATTCATTCGTGAACAGAAAACATACAAAGCATTTTACTAAAGAATTATCATGGGCTTCCCGGGCCTATGCCCAGCTGTGTTGTGAATGTGGCAAGTGAAGGAAATAGGCCATTTTGTCACAGGAAAAATCACTGTGAGCAATATCGAGCTTCAGACTTATCTTTGGGACAGGAACAGACTATTGGTTGATCCAAGTGAGTACAATGAATAACTTGACTTATATTACAGTAGGGGGGATATCTGTCTTCATTCGTTTCTTTGTCTTTTGAAGGGATCTAAGGAGGTACCTGTGGCTCTGGGTGCTGTTTAAATAAGAAAATACATATCACCTTACATAAAGTATCCATGAGTATCATACCTGGAAACAGCACATATTAAGCAGGACTTGGCAATGGAGAAAACGGCCATAGGTCCCATCTAGAATGGAAACTCTAATTGCATGAATGGCTTTTCAGACTGAATATTAGTAAGAGCTTTTATGAAGCCTGCTGTACACCAAGCAGACTCTCCTGTTGGGTTCTACCCTATTTCTTTTTCTCTTCCAGTAGTCTTAGGAAAATGAAGGTTACAACAATAAGCCTCACACCATTTTGGTGTGTTCACACAGACCCTGGAAAATTTAGTAACAAACCTGAGTGTGCTGTCAGAATCCCAAGCCTGGCTACAGGTGCCAACTTGTATGGATTTATGCCACAGTGAGCCCTGGTGAGTGGTGGAAACCACCACTCGGTTTGTTTTTATGTATTTGCAGCTGTTGTACTGGTGTGTAAGCGATCATTGTTACAACTATCTTGTGATCACAGTGATGTTGCTGACTTAGAGTATACATTTCTGCTGTGTTATTCTTTTTACCCTTTAAAAGGAATCACTGTCAAGATACTGTGAGAAGGAAGGCATGCGTTTGTTTCCTTTCAGTGATTTCTTATTTGCTCATTCAGTTGCCTCCTCTGCTCAAAATCAATATGGAACTTACAGTGCTTTGGTATACATTGTTCCCTTATTATCTCTTAGAAATGCTGCCTTGGTTTTTCCTTGCCTAAGCACTTAGATTTTGCAACTTAGAGTATACTTAGCTTTCGACTTCTTACAAAATTGGCCTGTTTGCCCTGTTAATAATTTTCAGTAAGAGCTAGTTCAACTTAGTAAATGATTATTGAATATTACCAACAAACCAGGGATCATAGTTGGCTTAAAAACAAAGAAGAAAACTGAGATATGATCTCTGATCTCAAGAGCTTCTCAGTCTTGGGGTATGGTATCACATACCTTTGATCTCAATGCTTGGGAGGCTGAGGTGGTCGAGCTCTCTGAGTTCAAGGCCAGCTTTTTCTATATGGTGAGTTCCAGGCAAACTAGAGCTACATAATTTTTGACACCCTGTCTCAAAAATAAATAAAGAAAAGAAAAAGAAACAGTTTTATTAGCAAATTGGGTGGAGGTGGGTATAGTGGACAGTGGATAGTTTTTACAGTTGCACCCCACTTTTCTGGGTAAGGGGGGAATTCAAGTCTGTTCTGTACTGAGATGTCTGACTTTTTGAGGACAAAAAAAAAAAGCCCATCAGCAATTAATATCATAGTGTGGGATGAGGACAGAAACAGGAATGAGTCAAGTGTGAGTCACCAAGGCCCTTGCTCAGTCCCAGAGAGAGTATGGTACCTCTGAGTCATGCCCTGGCGTGTTCTTAGCATGTGCCCCAATTCAGTAGGCCAGATGTACTCTTGGTTCTGATCTTCCTGGCAAATGAAAATCAATTTTTGGATCTATCCACAAGAAAGCAGGGCCTTCTGCACAAGTGTAGTAGATAAGGGTGAGAAACTGGTTGCCTGCTCCCCCCCCCCCATCTTTAGAATCCTCACACCCTCCAGGTCTGCGCAGGAAGCAGAGTGTTTCACAGTTTCATAAAACAACTCTTTCCTAGATGAGGGAGGAAAAAATGATGATCATTGGTAGTTGTGACGAGGGAAATGAGGGCCATGGGTGGCACCGAGGGCTGGCACTGTTTGCTCTCATTACAAGGAATTACAGGAAATACTGCAAGGTCACCTCTTCCTGGGTTCGTATCCTCCCTGAGAGGGTAGAGCCAAAGTTGATGGTTTTTGTGAAGCATTTACTCAGAGTGGGACTACGGAAGCAACAAGCTTACTTGGGGGAAGGGAACCCAAGTGGTGGTGATGCCAAGTAAGTGTGCTAGGACCCTCCTCCTCCTCCTCCTCCTCCTCCTCCTCCTCCTCCACTAATGACCCTCTACTATAGCCTCCCTTCACCTTTCCTTACCACAGTACTGGACAACTCCTTCTCCTGAGTCCAGGGCAGTGGAGATTGTATGCCATCCATCTGTGATATCTTACTCACAAAGTCCTCAGATGGTCCTAAAATTAGCCCTGCTTCCTCCTACCGTCTCTATCCCACATCTCCAAGGGCCACACTCCCATTTTCTCTATAAAGCTTCCCCCACCATTCCTTGAGCCTTGCTTTCAAACTGAACAGTGGATCACAGAAACATGTGCTGGAAAGGACCTTGGGAACACCTTGATCCTGTGGCAGAGACCACCTGAGGTCCAGTCAACCCAGGGTAATGACAAGCCCCAGCCCCTCAGCCCCTTACTCTCACCCTGAGCTCAGTAGAGCCTCGCAGCTCTTCACTCTAGCAATTCTCAACCACAGCTCCAGATCAACAGTGAGCTGGTGGCATGCAAGGGCCAAAGATGGCTGGACTGCTCAAGTCAGCTTAGGGCTGCAGCCTGGGCCATTCACTTCACTGAGCTTTTCCATCTCTGCAGGAACTCCATCCCTCTTGTCTTTCAAGGCTTGCAACTTTTTTTCTCTGCAGACCTAGGAGTTCACAGAAACAAGGCCCTGTCTGAATCAAGGTCACTGGAAATAAAGAAAATCAGATGGCCTTTGGGTGCCTATCTCCAGGTTGTAAGGAGGACAGGATAAACGCCCAAGTCACACAAAGGACCTTTATCTTGCATAGTCTTTCTTGGTCAGAGTTTTGCAGGAATCAAATGCCTGGGGCTGTCACATGGTGGGAAGGTGAGGGATGGGAAGCATCTGAGTATGAAAAGAAAAACTGGAGAAGAATAGGGAGCTTCTGGCAAGTTTAGGGTTGCTCCAGCACAAGCCTGTCTAAGATCCCCTAGAGTCCCCAGTGTCAAGCACTTTCAGAAGCCCCTTGCATCTGCAAAAATCAAAATAGAATCAGACCAAACTGTCTGCCCCATAGACAAGGTAGTTGATGGTGGCGGTATTAGGGTATTCCTGCTTCTATGCGGGCAAGAAAATGATAGGTTTAGTGGGAAATGAGGAACTCTTTAGCATCCATCCTTGGTGCCCAACCCTCCCACTAGGCACCAGGACTCAGGACTCTCTGAGAAACATAGGAGGGTGGCCAGTGTTTCTCTGGATCGCTGTCCCAACACCACAGGACCAAGGGCAAAGGCAGGTCACAAGAAATAGTTTTCATCAAAGGCTTTCCTCACTGTGTACCTCAGGAGGAAACTACAAACCTACATTTGGAAGAGGGACCAACCTCATTGTTCATCCATGTGAGTACCGCAGAAACAATCATTAGGGAATTGTTGGGAACATATTGTGTTAGGGAAGGGCATCCTACAGTGAGGGAGGGGAATGGTCTGCATGCATTAGCGGAGTCCTGTGCTGTGCAGGAGTAACTATTGTTCTGTCAGGTCTAATGAGGCTGTGCTGAATAATGGATAAGAGTTCTGCTTCAAAGGACAAATATCCAAATCTTGAGAAAAGAGGTTTTGCTCTTGTCAGGTTTTTGAAGACCTTGTCTTCATGGCAGGCACAGAGCCTACCCTACTGCTTCCTCTGTGTCTGAGAAACTCACCATCTCCTGTCCACTCAATGAGATCTTTTCCCCTAGATCACAGCATCCCAGCCAGGATGCTGAGGGATTCTGGACAAGAATGGGTCTCCTCTGGCTTCAAGAAGCCTCATCTCTTTCCCCATATAAAGCACTGATAGGAATTATGTTATTATTATTGTTATTAGCTACTGCTTACAATATGCCTGGCATTCCAGTGGCTGGGATGTGTCCTTCTTAGACCAGTGCACTCATCCATCCTAATGAAAGGTAATTGATATTAGACCCATTTTATAGATGAGGAAACTGAAGCTTAGGTTTAGCAAGTTGCCCAAGATCGAATAGCTCAGAAAAACACATCTGAAGTTGAGTTAAATCTAGTTGACTAAAGGACTTATTATTAATCATATCACTGCTCAGCTGCTACCATCCCACCTGTACTGTGTGAAGGAAGACCCCCCAACACTCCTCAAAGGCTACCTGGGTGTGCATTTTTTCCTTCCTTCCCAATTGAGGAGGCTTGGTTCAACCTTGTACATCCTGACCCTCTGGCCATAGTAGCCATGGCATAATGACTCAGCATTTCTTGAGGCCTAAGTAAAGTCACACTTGTGTTAGCAAATTACAAGTACATTAGAGAGGGAAACAGAAACATTAGGAGAAAAATAAATATAGAAACAATAAAACATTTTGTATTAACCTATACAAATAAGGAATTAATATTAAAACCCTGAAGTAGGCCACATAAAAGTTTTGTTCTCTAAGAAACTCACAGTGGTCAAGGACAACTGCCCAGTCAGAGGGCAGGTATTTGTACTGTGCAGTACCAGGGTGGGGGGCACAGGTTGCAGGCCAACTCACTTTTGGGAGTGGAACAAGACTCCAAGTTTATCCAAGTAAGTGGCTGGCCTTAGTCCCTCTGCTTTCTTACAGGATGAATCAGTGATTCCTGAAGTAATTTGTGTGTTTACATTTTACAACCTCATAAGATTTGGTTGATACGGATTGTAAATGCCCAGCCACTGGCTTAATGATTTATTTCCTAAGGTAGTTGCCAAGGGGAATTAGCGTCTTCATCATTACAGGGATGGACTCTTTTGTGGTTTCTAGATCTTTATCAGAGAAGAAATTGTGACTAAGTGTAACAAAAGGTTTATCTTTATTTTTGTTACCATTTAATTTCCTAAAAGATGATTAGGAATTAAACTTCCCAAAGATGGTGAACTTTGAACACGTTCTCAAAAAAAAAAAACCCTCCATACTCAGCTGAGAGATAAGGAGGAATCAAAGTCAACATAATGTCAAAAGCAATACAAACTTTGGAAAACTAGACCCTACTGGCATGCCAGGCATATTGTAAGCAGTAGCTAATAATAATAATAATAATAATAATAACATAATTCCTATCAGTGCTTTATATGGAGAAAGGGATGAGGCTTCTTGAAGCCAGAGCAGACCCATTCTTGTCCAGAATCCCTTAGCATCCTGGCTGGGATGCTGTGATCTAGGGGAAAAGATCTCATTGAGTGGACAGGAGATGGCGAGTTAAAAGACAAGTTAAATATACCTAACGAAAGAATAAAATTATCAAGACCATATTGAAAAGAGAATATTTAGAGGGTTTACCATGCAATAGCTACTTACTGAGCAACTCTAGTATCCCAACCATTAGGCTAGACGTGAGGAAAAAAGGGAGGGAAGACAGGAAATGCAGACTTGCTGCCTCCAGGATCACAACTATAAGCCCACTGTATGCCCATGCTTACCCAGATTCTACGGAGGCACCAAGGAGCTGCAAAGAGTACAAAGAAAAGAACAGCCAACCTCTTACCCAGCTTGCCTGGTATCTGTATCCATCCTCCTGCCATAATATCTATAAGGACAGAATTTTTGTTCTTTTACTCTCACATTGCTAAACCTCAGCACAACGCCTGGGATCTGAGTATATTTCAAACTAGTGATTATCGGGAGTGGGAAAAGCCTCCTGAATAACCAGTAAGATGATCCGCTGGGCACGGGTGCTTGTCCCCTGAATCTGTGATCTGATTTCAATCCCACATGGTAGAAAAATGAGAGGTAACCTCTGAAAGTGATTGTCCTTTGACCTTCACATGTGTCCCAATGGTACATGCACACATGTGTGCACATATACATCCATAAAATAAATCAATATTTTTTTTCAAAAGTGCCTTCTAGAAGAGCTTGGGAAGGGTTCAGTGAACAGGAAATCACTGTTTAAAACATGTTGGTTTGGGCATTTGTTAAGTATTCTCCAATAGAGAAAGTTGTTTGGCCTTTAAGACAGGGAGATTATAGAGTCCATCAACATGGAGTATGGCACAGCGAAGAGGAGAAATTTAGATTGCCTAAGAGACCAGAATCTCTTTGCCAGTTGGATAAGTGTCCCATCTATCCAGGGAAGGTTCCTCCTCTTGGGCTTGCTTGCTTGCTTGTGTGCTTCACCAAGGGTCTCTTCTCTGCCATGGGTCAGTTAACCTAGATTAGAAAGCCCATCCTATTTCTGGAGAACCAGAGTTTAGAGGCAAAAAAGATGAAAATGCCTGTGATGACGATGCAGTACAAATGGGTTTTATCAGAAAAGGGGGAAATGTGCTGATCAAGATGTGAAATCTGTGTGTCCATCTGAGGGACCACCAGGAAAAGAGGTATGCTGTGGTACTGTTCCCATCAGGATTAGAACCCTTTGAAACGCACAGCTCCCAGGTGTATGGTAAATTGTGGAAGGTTAGGGTTAGGGAAGCTCAAAAATATATGTTTGGAAGAGGCTTTCAAGTTGATATTGTCCCTGGCAGGTAAACCTGTTGGGAAGATACCACCCTGTGTGTGTGGATCTCTGTGTGGTAGCCTGCTGACCAGGGCAGGAGCAGAAGCAGAAGCTGCCTAGGTGCTCTGCAGTGGTGGGAAGGAAGTGAAGCTGTTTCGAAATGATTAGAAAGAAACAATCAGCATCAGCGAGGCTCCCTAATTGCGGCCGCAGGAGTAAATAGGAGAACAAGCAGACTCAGAGCACAAAGAATGTAACAGTTAAAATCAGACTTTCATTTAGAATGGAATTCTAATGTCCTAGAGCTAGAAGAAGGCATATCCAAAGACCGAAATAAATACACATATACATATGTGAGATATTAACGAATAGTAACATTAACCTTAAACAGTAAGCTTGAGGAGCTCCGGCTTACTTTATTCTAAGATTTCACAGACTTTAAAACGCAAATAAGCATTGTCAGTCTTCAGGACTGGAGTGTGCTACACACTCTAAACTTTCTGGATTTCATATTCTTTTTTTCACAGAAACTTAGGATGGCTGAGTCTCTGGGGTGCCCTCATTGAGAGCTCACACTTATCCACACTGTATCATTTTTGCAATTAATCCGTGGCTCTTCACACTCTTCCAATCTGCCTCTTGCATTTTCAGCTGTGCTGGAGAAGCCAGAATGGGTATCTACCTTTTAGGAAAGCCCTGATGGCTCCAGGATGGCTGAGGGGAAGGTCCGTGGGGCCACTCCTGAGGAAAAAGATCTGTGGTGAGATTTCTCTTTCATCAAAGGAAAGCTGACGTGAGGGAAATTGATAAACTGAGGCAGGAGGCCAGTGCCCCATCCAGGCTGGTCCAGCCCAGGTTAAAGTTCTTGTAAAGTACCCTTCTATTGTGTGATGTCTGGTATCTCCAATAAGCTGACCTTTGGAAGAGGGACCAGATTGACTGTGGACCCGTGTGAGTATGACCATGCTGATGACCAGAGCAAAAAGAACTGATGCCTTGTTAGTGTAATCGCTAGCAAACTTGGGATGCACAAAATATCATATCTCATCTCCACAGGCTCTCATTGGTAGCTTAAAATGTTCTCAGCTCTCAGTCAGAGAGGTACCAAGAGCCAATTGAATAAATGAAAATCTGGACAGAATAATTTGTAGAAAAGAAATTTTAAAAGAACTGCAGATACTCAGTGCCTTCAAGTGAAGCTGATAACATCAGCACCAGACACCTGAACATTCAGGAAATTAACTAAGTGCCCTTGGGGAGGAAGAGATAGGCTAATGGCAAACACAAATTCTCTTTTATTGCAGCAGGTAGTTAAACTCCTGGGTTAGCCAATGAGTAGGCTAAGGGGACACAAGTTCCTGAAGACTTTTCTCAGAACTGAGTTGAGTTCTAAAACTATCACCCAAGAGTAAAAATGGCTGCACCTTGTGACTGGCCAGTGAGCTACATTAAGTACAGAAAGAGAGATGGACCAGGAGGAGGATGGACCTGGGTTGAATTCTGGCTCCACCTTCACCAACTGTAGTTAAGACTGCTTCTACTTCCAACAACAAAATGATAACCCCCAAACCATGCTGTGAGATATTGCCTGCACACAACAAAATACCCTCTCATACATCCTTGGTACTATTATCATGGCCTTGCCACACTAAAGTTTACGGTGTTATAAAAAGAAAGAGCAACAGCTTCCTTGGTAAATAGAAGTTGTAAGAAACCAAGAAATCCAGGACAGTTTATGGAAGCATCCTGAGACCCCACTGGGCTCCAGCAGACCCAAGTCAGAAAGTCTTCTTCAAAGACCTTACCTGTACTGGGAATTCAACTCTAGCCCTAAACTAATTTCTGGAGCAGGAACCAAACTAAGCAATCTGTCATATATGTAGAATGAGGCAAGGATCGAATCCACAAGTACTGCCTCTTCCTCTCTAAGACACAGGCTTGAGTTCAGGTATTTTCTTGTTTAGGATCAAAAATGGCTCTAGAAAGAACCTGTCTTGCCCAGCACTAAGTATTGAAGAAATACTATCCTTGCATTGAACCCTTGGCAATCATGAGGCAGTTGATAATCTAGATCCTTCAACTAGAATATCCAAGATACTGCTGCTCTAAGCAGGGAATTTTGATCTCATAAATTCTGAATTTCTGGAAATCATAGAAACTCATTTCAGCTCAGGGCACCACAGTAGAGCTGGGTGGGAGGAAAGGACTATCGATCGGTAACAGAGACAGAACTGCAATGCAAGACAGCAGAAAGGGCTGTCTCAGGACTGTGACTCTCCATCCTGAGAGACCAGAGTTTCTTCTATCTAAAGCATAGGTAGGTCTTGTAAGCTTCTGTAAAGGCATCACCAGCAGTGTGAACACTGGAGGACGAAGTGGTAGATTAACATTCAGGAAAGGGACCCAAGTGGCAGTAATATCTGGTGAGTCATCCCAAGTGGCACCATTTGCAACCCTGTAGTCCAGCATCATTCATCCTCTCCCTGAAGATGTCCACTGTTCCCATGGCAGGGTGAAGCTAACTGGGGGTATTGTGCAAATAGTTTTACAGAGGTCTGCAAAGGGGGAAGGCATCACTATCAATCTTAAATATCTGTGTTTTCTCTAGGTCAAATTCATTAAAATATGACTTTAATCATTCGATGGACACTTTTAAATGCCTTCTAAGCAGCTATCATTCTAGATAATGTTAGGCTGAGAATTAAAAGCCTGAGATAGATGTCTGACCTGTCCCAGACAGCATAAAGATTAGCCAAAGGTTCAGAACTATTGTACATTTAGCAACTTACAAACTATTTTAATGACGACAACTGGTGGTGTAGATAAACAGATTCAGATTTGTTAGGGTCCTGGTAGAAGGTACCCTAGACAGAGGCTGTTTCCTGTGATAGAAAAGAAAAGTTGAGTCTTGACAGTCTGATAAGATCCATATGGGTAAGAGAGAAGAGGGAGACAGAATTCCAACAGAAGGGTAACAAGAAAGAAGATCTGATCTTGAGATAAACAAGGCACAGGCCTTTTGGCCTCTGTAGGCAGATCTGATAATTAAAATGGACTAAGAGAACAAAACAAAAAAGATGTCACTTTAGACAGTGGAGATAAGAAATATTAGAACCTTCCAAAGAATACAGAAATTGGGACCAGGGCCAGCCACAAGAAAACTGAGACTCTAATTTAGAATGCAGACCAGATGTGAGGTGAGAGGGATCAGTTTTTTTCCATGGATGGCCAAGGACTCCCCTCTCCTTCTTCATCAGACTCTAAGAGAGCTCGCCCCAGCCTTGGAGGAAGATGACCATGGGTTGTTACTGTAAGAAGACATTAGGAGTGGTGTGCAGATAGGTTCTCTACCTTTCCCAAAAGCCTGCAACGATGTTTCCTGATGCTATCCAAGCCTGAATGGGACATACATCCATGTCACTAACTCAGGTTTCTAGGTTCCCAGTGCTTAACAACAGAGCACAGATTTAGTGGTGAGGGGTTTTCCATCACGGCTGGTTAGCTCAGTGATCACAGAGAAACACCCAGGTCTGAAAAACTTCCATGCATAGTCTAGAGTTGTGGGAGTAAGACCACAGGGCAGGAAGCTCCCATTCCAGCCCTGCTGGAAACTCTCTAGGTGGTCTGGTGTGTTAATCCTTCTGGCCAGCCTTGCTTCCTCCTCTGAAGGTGGAGGGGGTGGGGAAACAGTCAGTGAGAGTTCACATTAAAAACAAAATCCCTTGGAAAAAGTAAAGAATTGTCTCAGCACTGATGAAAGGCCTCCAGTTGTCCTTGGAGACAGTAGTCCAGTAGACAGTGGGCTTGGTTTGCTCAGTAGTATGTTTTCATGCTGAAAACTTGACACATTTGTTCAGTGCCATATGGTTTATTAGGCTATTTTTATTTGGAGAAATGGGCATTTCTAAGAACAGCCTGGTTGGAAAGGGGAGTGAAGCAACGTGTCCATCTTATGGGTGAAAATTCTGAGACTTCGGCTACCTGGTGATTTGATCGAGGCTGTCGGTGATAAACTGTCGAGACAGGACTAGAATGCGGATGTTACTCAAAATATTTATCAATGAGAGCAAAATCTCCCAGTGATATGACAGATTTCCCAACTTAATGTCAGATGTCACATGCCTGTATTTCCCACCAGTACCTGGCCTGCTTGGGGGAAAGCTTGGTCTCTGTTTTCTAAGCCTGTTCTGTCCTGCCAGAGCAAAACTGTTGACTAGACTCCCTGAGATTTTGAAGATCCTGTTAAGTAGAAAAATGACAAGATGGTCTAGTGACCCAGTAGTCCAGAATGCCAGTCAGGACCTCTTGGAGAGGGACTACTAAGAGCTAGAGAACTTGCCCGGGACTCTTGACTTGTGCCTGTCCCTTAGCCGGAGTCCACCATGAATATCTGGCTCTAAGATGTCGTTTCGGGTGTAAAGCCTAAGAAAAAGACTGGCTGGTCCTGAGGGTCCTGCTCTTGCCTCTTACTGTCTTCTGAGTTCTGACCTAGGTTAAGGCACAAAAAGTTTTTTAAAAAAAAGTGTTCTAACATCAGTCCTCTTGACCCACAGATATCCAGGACCCCGATCCTGCTGTGTACCAGCTAAAAGACTCTCAGTACAAGAACAGCACCATCTGCCTGTTCACCGACTTTGACTCTCAAGAAAATGTGACACAAAGCACGAACTCTGACAGGCTCATCTCTGGCAAAACTGTGCTGGACATGAAGTCTATGGATTCCAAGAGCAATGGGGCTGTTGCCTGGAGCGACCAAACTGGTCTTGACTGTGAAGATGTCTTCCAAGCAAACAACGCCTCCTATCGCCTTTCAGGTTAGTGATGCCCGGAACAGTCTCCTTGCTTCAGGAAAGACCTGGCTCAAACCTATGGTGTCTAGAAGCTGCTTTTGCTCATCTTGCCCTCACTGGTTGTCAGCAAAATCCACATCCTTTTTCACTAAGGACTAGTGAGCCTTGTCCGAGAAGGCCACAAATGTCTTGCCCCAAAAGCAGACAGGAGAGCATGATAGAAGGCACTGGGCCAGCGTTGGTCTCACTATTCTGGGTTATCGCCTCCCTGTCTTTGCTTGAGCCACCTGCCATCTCTGTTCTCCCAGACACAGTTTCCATACCCTTCCTGCCCACCCCCCAGCTGCCTGCCCTCATATCTATGTCTGCCAAGATCATGTGGGTACAGAGCCTCAGGGGCTGGAGTGACATGAGAAGTGAGGTGAGGAGGCTACCCCTAGGGAGCACCATTCTAATCAAGGTCGACCATCTCTCAACAGAGAGTTGTGTATGATATGCCAAACTGTAATTGATATATGCATTAACTTAGAACTAAGGAAAGACCACCTCAGAGAAGGGATCTGAGAAAATGCTTCACGCTATAACCTAAAGGATAAGAAGGGACTAGCTGTGCCTAGGCGAGAGAAGACCCTGTCAAAGCCCACGAAGGAGAATGCTGAGAACAAGGAAAAGCTGCAGGAAATGAGTTAGAAAGCATAGACAAGAGCCAGGTCACAGGTGGAGGATCAGAAGTTCGAAGTCACCTTCACCTACACAGCACGTTCAAGGCCAGCCTGGACTCCCTGAGACCCTGTCTACAAAAACAACTTCATAAAATAAGATACAAGGCTGATTGCTGTGTGGAGGGTATATTGTAGGTCCAGCAGAAGAAAGAGAATGCAAGAGAGAGGTGATGGAATCCCGGAGGCAGGGACTCCAGTGGCCAACACTACTTGGGTTTCAAAGACAGAACCATACAGAGATGAAAAGGCAATGGGCACCGAGGAAGGGGTCAGAGCGTCTGAGTCAATGGGACCATATGCTAAGTAAGGATAGCAAAGGGGCAAATTTGGGCATCAGAACTTTTTGGAAAACGTGAAAACATATGACCCTAATCATCGTGACTACGTCACACTGCCTTTATTGGATGCTGGACTGAAACCTGCCAAGTCCAGGGACTATTTTGACTTTGTGGTCTATGTCGTGCAGCATTTATTTTGCGCAGCCAGTATTTGTAGAAAGAATAAAGGAGTGCCCAGAAGCCTGGGTACTGGTCCTATCTGAACCTTTGCCTAAGTAGGTACCCCTGGGCCACAAGCCCCCACTTCCCCCAGTTCTTTCTCAAAGAATCACACACACACACAAAAAAAAAAGCTGTGATATGTTTGCCTGACCAACAGCCTGTGGTAGTCAGCATGCTTTAGACTCTAAGAAAATGTCTTTGTTTTTCCTTTTAGAAGTTCCCTGTGATGCCACATCGGTAGAGAAAAGCTTTGAAACAGGTACGAGAAGGGTCTGCCCAACTTTGCACCATGCTAGGGGAGGCAATGAGCCCACAAGAACCTTTGATGCGTAGGGAAGGAGAGGGGTGGATCTGTGGATGGGACCAGCACTTCCAATACTGCTCCAAGCTGCCCAGGGTCTGTCTTGAATCCCTGCAGCACGGTTAATGTCATTTTCCATTCTAAGTACTTAACAAGCTGTCCCTCCAGCTTCCCAAGGCCAGAGAGCCACTGCAGGCCTCTGTGTATCTTACACGAGTTCCTCTGTGAGAATAGTCAAAGAGAGCTGCTTAATGTCCAGCTGGGAAGTTTATGAGTCCCTTCAGAGCAGCCCTGAACTAACCATGTCACTGTGAGAACACTGCCCCCCTGCTCCTTGGGAAATCCTTTCTAGAAAGGCAGAAGAACTCACAGAGCCTCAGGCAAAGGTCTTGTCTCAGTGCCTCCTCCTTCCCACACGAATACTTACTGAGTCATCACTCCTGTGGTTTCACTGAGGGGCCCAGGCCCAGAGGGTTGTAACAATAAGTTCTGAGCATCTATCTACTCCAACCCCATCCCCATCCATACAGGGCCTCAGAATATTATCTAGACTAAGTCCTCTAGGTGGTTTTTGTCTTAAAGCACAATGGCCTCTGCCCTGGAGGAATACACAAATACGTTTGCCTTGGGATGTATCAGAAGTTCAAAGAAGTGGATCTGGGAGTTGAAGTTACCCACACTGGTCTAACCAACTCTTGGGAAAATCCAGTGTCATGAGTTGCTGGACAGACCCTCTCTTGCACATACCCTTAATGGCTGTGACCTCTTGGTTTTACAGATATGAACCTAAACTTCCAAAACCTGTCAGTAATGGGACTCCGAATCCTCCTCCTGAAAGTAGCCGGATTTAACCTGCTCATGACGCTGCGGCTGTGGTCCAGCTGAGGTAAGAAGGTATCAAAGCTTGGAGAAGGATGAGAGGTGTGGGTTCAGCCCAAGACCCGGCCCTGAAAGCAAATCTTCCCTGTGGAAATTGGCTTTTAAATCCTAAGCCTGGGCCCACAGAACTTGCCTACCCCTTTCTGTTACAAGTTGCTGTTGCAACAGTGGCCTGAAATGTGTTTAACACACTCCTTTCAGCATCCTCAGTTGAGCCAAGCCTCTCCTGAGATATATGAAGAAAGCTCAGATCATCCTCATTCAGAAACGAAGAAAGTGAGGCCAAGTCATGTCAGGGGCCACATAGCTGATGAGAGGAGGAGGAGGAGAAAAATTCAGACCCTGGCACATGCACCCGTGCCTCTGGCCCTGCCTTTCAGCGTGTAAATCCCTGCTCCTTGTGTTTGTTCTCCATAGAAAGCTCTCTCAGCTTGATGTCCGAAGACACTATATCCCTTAGCCCTAAGCCTGGCTACAGTCATTACGCTCCCCCTGACAAGGTCCCCTGTCACCTCACACAGGTGACCCAAATAAAGGCTTTCCCATCACATCCCTGAGTGTCCCAGCCCTCAATACCAAGCCTGACCTCTGCGCTTCCTCACTCCAGGTGGGCAAGATTGAAAGAGCCTGAACTGCCAAGCTCCTTCCTCTTCATCACCCCTCCTCTCCTCTTCAAGCAAAAAGGAGCCCTCCCACCTCATAAAGAAGGCTCTCGGGTCTGGCTGGCCCCCACTCACAATCCCACCAACTGGAGCTCCCAAATTTGTGATGAAGATTGCTAGAGAGCTGCTAAGCACTGCCTGCATTCACTCTGCTCCCTTATGCTGCCGGCCATGGGCTGCAACATCTCCTGGATCTGAAGACTCTTCCCCCCATGACAGATCCCCAGTAGAATCTCTTGGGACTGCAGTACCCACCCAGAGAATGTTGTAAAGAACATGGTTTTGGGTTGTTTTTTTTTTTTTTTTAAGCATCCACAAAGAAATGTACATTACTCTTTTGTCAAGATGTAGAAAAAAATTATCTCATTGTCTAGACCCTCCCTGCTACTGTGTGTGTGTGAGCCACACTGTGTATTATTCTACTGTGCATGACTTCATTAAAGGTGACTCAGAAGAGCAGAAACTGTGGTCCTATTTGACTGGGTTTGGGGGCATTTTAATTATTCTTATCACTACCTACACGGAGAGGAACTGAAGTACACATCTATCACACTGCCCAGGCAGCTCCCTCAACAAACCTCTCCATTCAACCTCTTCTTAGAATGGCCTCTTAAAAATTCCACTAAGCAAGTTGTGCCAAGGGCCGTGAAGCTCCTTTTACAAGTGTGAGTCCCTGCTTATGCCATGCCTCAGGGCCACCAAAACAGAGAGACAACATTGGGGGGGGGCTCTGACTTGTAGCTGAAATTTATAAATCAGGGACAAGTGTCCCCCACATTGTCCCCAACTGGCTCCTTCCCTCCAGGGACATTTTCTTTGCTCTCACACTCAGATTGGCTTGCCACTGAAACTGTGTTTTACCTCACAAATCTATGACTGGGACTTGGCCAAGGGGAGCAGATGTTCTAAACTCTCACCTCCAGACAAGCAGTGAGAGTCGCTGGGCCCTGGCAGCACAGTGTTGCCTGCCCAGCCTCTGCTGCCAGTCTCCTTTCCCCAAGGTCAGGGATTCTGATGGGAATACACTTCAGAGAGCAGTGAACAACTGCCTGTTCATGACCAAAAGGGAGTACTTATTCATTCCCAGGATTCCCCCGCCACCACCCAATACTTCCATGGGTCACCTGTGTATAACCACACTAGCCAGAAATAAGCAAATCCCCCCAGCTGCTGCTTCTCATAGAGATGGGACTGAGCAGCTTTAATGGGTGATCTAGGGCATGTCCCTCCCTTCTATGAGCTTCAGGGTCACAATCTATGGAAGAAACATCAGGCACAACTAGAGGTTGCCTATAGCAAAAACCCATGTCCCATCTCTTGGCAACTCCTGATTAGAGTGATGACAGAATCTCCTTATTTCTAAACTGCCTCAACTCTATTCTACACATAAGCCTTTTGAGATCACTAAAGGGAAAGGCCTCAGGAGACACTACCATGACAGGGGTACCCCCCACACACACACACACACACGCACACACGCACACACGCACGCACGCACGCACGCACACACGCACGGAGGAGGGGCGCTGAAGCCTCTTCCCTAAACCCCTCCTCATCTGTCTGACACGATGCCAGAGACTACCACTGGGAATTTCTTTTAATTAAACCATTCTCTTCCTTGTATTAAATGAAAATGCCCCTGGGAAGGTTAGTAGAGCAAGCCTTTATCAACCATTAAAAACTTAGGGCAAATTAGTTTCTCTCTCTCTCTCTCTCTCTCTCTCTCTCTCTCTCTTTCATCTCCTAAAGTGGTAATTCACTTTGTTCCGTATTTTTAAAAAATGCAAAGAAAGTGTGGGTTGCTGGGGAAGTGGGCATGCTCCTGGAAACTGAGGCTAAAGGGACCTTATGGGCATGGGATGGAGTAAGAATCCTGGAAGACCAGAGCCAGACCTCCCCACTAAACGTGAAAGAAACCCAGGCCTCCGTTGAACCCAGTACCCCAAGACAGCAATATCCAGAGGTCACTGGAACCCTGACATCACCCGAGGACCAATGTAGTAAGGGGGTTGAAGGTCCACCCACACCATGAAGTAAGTAAAGGTTTCCTCCTTCCAGACCCAACCCAAGCTAGGCCGTGACAAGGCAGGCAGGAGGCCCCACAAGATCAGAGTCAACTTCAACCCCAGGGACATCTCCTTCCAATCAGGACAAGAACTTCCCCTCATAGCTGAAGCTGAGTCTCCACAGGGGCTGAACAAGTGTAGGGAGGAGGCAGCCACCTTCACATCCAGTTCTGGGCCAGTCACTGCTTGGTCTGGAAGGAAGAGGCTACTGAGGAAACCTGAAGACATGACAAAGTGACAAAGTTCATAAAGCTGCCACTGCACCCTGACCAGCCTGAACCAGCTCACAGAGGGAAGGCACCCAAGCCCCCGGCAAACACCGTCCCAGGGCCAGCTGTAGAATGGATAGATACCTCCAGAGTTTGGAAGCCCTCAAGGGCTTTATGCAACCAGCTCTGGAGGCAGAAAAATGGACCCCTCGGTCCCACAGCTAGAACTGTAGAAAGTGTTCTGAAACTGTCCCCAGAGTTCCCCCTCCAACCTGGTGCAGCTACAGTTACAGTTCAGTCTAGAAACAGGCAGGCTGGACAAGCACGTGCTATGGAACGTCCAGATAAGGGCTTCAGCTCTGACCACTCAGCCTGCCCTCTGAAGCTTAAAGGTTCGTTTTGGTCTCCTTTTGGTTTTGGGTGCACCATAAAATCCAACTCTCAAGTCTCATGTGAGATCCTGATGCCACTGTATTATCAGGTGGCATAGTGGCAAGGAAGTGTGCTTCACTAAATATGACCCTCAGGATAGGAGGAGGACCTTGCTTCTCATCAGTACAACCTCAGTACCTGGCACCCAACAGACACCAAGAGATGAACCAATGAGGGCCCACACAATTAGTCACTGGGGAGGGAACTGTGCTTGAGAGGGAAAAGGGTAAAAATAATAGAGGAAGTGGTCAGGTGGACCACTGTTTCAGTTTTTCAAGGAATAGAGAAACTTAGCAAAAACTATCAGAATAATCGAAACTTGAGGGTGGCCCCTTGAAGAGGGCAGCCCCATGTAAGCACTCATCAACCACTGAGTCCTGGAGAGACAGTTACTAGGAAACACAGGTTTCTAAAAAGTCTGAACTCGGGTCATATATGACCACCGACATCCAGGGCCAAAGGTCACCTAATGTCCCCTTCAGTTTTTCCTGTGACGCACACTAATCCCCCAAAACCTACTTCCTCCAACAACATGTGGGAAGAAGTGTTCTCGGCTTGCTGAGTACAAAGGGAAAGCCTACATCCAGCCCACCCTGCCCTGGACAGGATGTGAAGGCTGGTTCCCCAAGGGATACTTCCAGAGGTGAGTGTGAGAGACATTGTCAAATGCTGTGACTCTTGCCAACGCACATGCTGGCTACTGGGGCAGTCGGAAGGGCCACCAACCACCCTTGCTTTGTGTAAAGGCCACACGAGAGCACAGCTGGCTTCGGGCCTCCTTTCACACAGACGTACAAGGCATAGGATTTCCTCCAAGAATCACCCAGACAGCAGCACCCTGAAATAGGTAAGCTGGTCAGATATTGAATCAATAGCCAGAAGTAGAACAGGAAATGGAAAAAGTTTCCCACTTCCCTCCAGGTGTCTGGGGCCCAACAGCCTCCTCCCATTTCCATGACATCATGGTTGCTGACAGGGGCAAACAGGGCACCCTTTGAAGCTCTCCCGCAGAAGCCACATCCTCTGGAAAGAAGAGTTAAAAATACAGAGTTAGTGATAAGATCTCTCCGGGCCACGTGCCCAGAAGAGGTAGGCTGGGCCGTTACACCACAGCCCAACCACAGGTGCAAAAAAGAAGGCCACCAAGTACACTGGGAGGGGTTTGCAGGTCCCGGGTGCTAACACCCATGCTCAGCAACCGGCTGAGGAGGCAGTGCTGCTCCACTCCTGAGAAACCCCCCTCCCCTGACCTCTGTTGCTCTCAAATTAGACCGTTCTATATACTTAATTCAAGGGAGAAAGCCTATGCACCACCCATATTGAGTTAGACTGGACATGAAAGCTGCATTTGCCCACACCTTGCTAAGGCTGGTTCCCTAAAGGATACCCTCTACAAGAAGCACCATGCTCCCTCATTTCCACTCCAAGTGGAGACTTAAGTGTCGAGTGATAGCCCTAGTGGACATCTGTCTTTCAGTGAAAGACAAGAACTAAGGAAACCACAGAATCTGAGACCTGAGAATCTGTGTCTTGGGTGACCCACTCTGTTGTAGTGTCTGAAGCCACCCACACGGGGGCAGCAGTACTCCACCAAAAGGCTGCTTCTCACTTGGTCCATTTACTCTGGATAAGGAAAATCCCCACAGCCTAGGAAGAATTCTTTCCCAAGGGAAAATAAAATGGCAGGTGACTTCTGTTTCACAGGCTCTTGCCCTGGTGCCAGTCACTGAACTGGACTCCAAACTTGCGTGACCATCTTACCCCGCAAAGAGTCTAGGGTCAGGCCCTCAGGCAGCAGGGGGCACTACCCACCCAGGTTTGACAGACCCATCTACAAGAAAAGTCCAGAAAGAGGCTACCCTGCTGGAAGCCAGGAGAGCATAGCAGATGGAATATGGAACCTGGTTGGCCCAGGATCAATGGCTTTACTCTGTGTAATCTGTAAACCTGCAGCCTCAGTTTCCCAGTAGGTAGCTTAGGAACTAAGGCTTTCTTCACACGGGATGCCTGCCAAAGGGCGGACACTGTCCCAGGTTCCAGGAACTCTGTGACTCCAGATGAAATTTAAGAACAGGCAAAGAGGATAACTCAAGACAGGTACTCACATGCTGAGTATCTCTAGAAAGGTTTGATGGAAAAGGAGCACAAGGGTTTGGAATTCAGAGCTGCTGATCTGGAATCTGGATGATAGGCACATTGGGGTAGACACCTGTCAAAACGCATCCAGCTGAAAAGCCTCGGTTTACTGCATTTTGGTGTGTATAAATTAAACTCAGCAGAACACCAAAAACCAAGGGGCAAACAGTCCAGGCAATGTGTGGGAATGAGCAACATTAACAGCTGTGATTTTATGGCTTCTGTTAATATCTACAGCTGTAACTCCTCAGGCAGGCAGGGGTCAAGCAAAGCTGGATCTGTAAGCTTCGCTGTCCTCCCCCAGCCTTCTTTCCTGGTGCTTTAACTTTTCTCTGAATCAATGTTTCATTATTCACACGGAGACAGGAATGCATGTGCCCACCTACTTCTCACTGTTGGTGAAGGGACAGAAAGATAATGGGTATGCTAATGCTTGGTGAACTGAAATCCCCAGCCAGACACAAAGCAGTGGGACATCAGAATGAGCAGAAAGATGGACCATAATCCTGCGTGCATCCTGCGTGCAAGGTTGACTTGTGCTTGCTCGGATGCACCCATGCTCCCTCATGCTGAGATAAAAGCAGGCTGCTGCTTAAGGATGCAATGCCCTGGTAGGCTTGGGGCTTGCCAGGTCCCCCCTTAGCAGATAGCCACTTCTCCCATTACTGCAGCCCCAGCAGCTTCTCACAGCTTGCACATTTGTTAACTCCTTCCATGGCTTCCTGCTTCTGCCTCCTAGGAGGTCACAATGGAGATATGTCAGGACCACAACTTCTCCCTGATGCTTCACATTGTATGGCCCCTGAAGAGACACATTTCTTCCCTCTACTCCGGCACCCTGGGGGCTTCCCTGATTGTAGGAGAAGTAGCAAGACACAGTGTCTCACAGCACCTCCCAACAGGCAGGTTTTCTGAGCAGCAGGATCCACAGGCCAGGATGCCCCACCTTAGAGAGGAACCCAGTGTGTATTTACCTTGGGAATGTGAATATACCTCCATTCCAGAGGCCACAGGATCCCAGTTTCAAAGCATGGGAAAAGCATGAATTTCAACTCCTGAAATCCACTATGAAGCTGCCTAGTTCTACCCTTTCTCTGAAACATATACATTAAATTTATCAGCCAAGAAAAGCATTAGAGGAAGCACATACAAACATAAGAAGATGGGGCTGGCAGATGGGGCTTAAGAGAGTGAAGAGGATCAAAGAATGTGGTTTAGGTAGTGGCAGCAACTAATCTTTTCATGGTCAGCCTGGGCAGGAAGAGACTATGGCAAACCTAAAATACTGCTGTCAATGAAGACTGCAAGACACGATTTTTATGGACTTTAGGGTATCATTCCTTCTCCTTGCTGACCCAAGTTAAGTTATTCCAATGACATCAGGTGAGAAGAGCTGGCAGCATCCTCATCTAGAATCCCTATTCACAATAGTGTGTGCCTGCTCAACCCCAAAGCAAACATTATTACCTCCTTCAATCTTCACAAGCCTGAATAGGCAGAGTATTTATCTGCCCCTTTTTACAATTTAGGAAGCATATGAACTGGCTTACAAAAGACCACGATGGACCCCCCCCCATGTCTTGACTTCCCACCAAACACAGTGGACATGAAGTGATGGGGCTAGGTGCAGCCGTCATATAGGGAGGACCCCCACCAGACCACTCCCTGGTGTTCTGCTTTAGTGGCTCTTCTGTGACTGTGTGTACCTACTTGGTTCCTTCTTAGGATTAGATTAGAAAGGCAAAACAGAGCCTTATACACTTCAGTGAACATGGGTGGACATGGTTCACCAGCTGAGGTAATACTTTCCTCATGTACAAACTGTACTACTCAGTCTCATGACAGAACGTTGCCATGGTGCACATGTGAAGGTCAGAGAAGAACTCTAGTGGAGTTAGTCCTCTACTTTTACATGCATGGAATCTAGGGGTCAAAGTTGGGTCACCAGGATTCCATAGAAGGTGACTTTACTCACTGAGCCACCTCGCCAGCCCCAAAAGTTCAGTGATAAGGCAAAAACCAGACAAGCTGGCAAGACTGATCTGTATACAAAGGCACCAATTGCCAATCCTGGTGACCTGGGGTTGATCCCCAGTACCTACATGGCAGAAGGAAAGAATTGACTGCTGCCAAATGTCCCCTGACACACCCACAGTCACACAGGCGTACACACAAAGAGAAAACCACACCCTGTCAAGACAGAGAACAGAGATCATGGTCCATCTACAACACAACTCCTCCACCTAAGGCTCAAGGAACATCTTAGAAGAAGAGGGCACAAAGACTGTAAGAACCAGAGAAACAGGAAGTCTGCTATGAGAGACTGTTTTAAAAACGTGAGGGAAGCTACAACCACAAAGTCTCACCAACATGGCTACCTAAACAAGACCTGACTATGACACCAATAGGCATGCTAACATGGAGGGAGGAAATCACACAGGCCCCACCTTAAACAAAGAATGACAGGCAGCCGAGGAACACTTCGAGCGGGAAATAGCTTTCCCCAGTTTTCTACCCAATACCAAATAGTCAGTCCTGAAATGATAGACATATATGCATATATACCAACAATTAAAGAGGCAAGAGACCATGAATATGAGAAAGTGCTGGGGGCGGGGCTGGGGGAGGGGGACAGATGGGAGGAGCTGGAGGGAGCAAAGGGAAAGGGGAAAATGATGTAATATTTCAAGTTTTTAGCTTAAAAGGTTTTTTTTTAATTAAAAACAAAAAATAGGGCTGTCAAGATGACACAGGGTATGGTAAGAGTACTTGTCTCCAAGCCTGATGACCTAATTTCCAACCTACATGGTGGAAGGAGAAAACTAATTCTGCAAGCTGTCTACACACACACACACACACACACACACTTAACAAATTTTTCTAACATTTAAACATTTTAAACCCTAGTTGTTCACCCCTATTAGAGCAGGCAGGAATAGGTCCTCTAGTGAGACTTCTCTCCTCCCACTGGCAACAAGGTCCTTGGCAAGACCCCGAAAGGCTGGATATGCCAGTGAGGGGGAAAAAAAGCATATCAGAGTTCTCAGCAGTTCTGTTCATTTCTGTGAGAACCGATGGATATGTAGAACAGTGACATGAAGGACCATCACTCCCATTCTCATTATTTGCTCATCCAAAGCCTGACACAAATGCTTTTGAGTCAGAAAGAAATAAGATTCACATCCTAACACTGGCAAAACAAGGCTCCATTTCCCCATGTGGAAAAATGAGACTCCCATTCGCGTGGGATTATGGAAACTCATAGTGTCACAGAACTTAAACGGCTGATGGGTACGGGCACTTAATGCCCTGCCAGACACACACAGGCATGTGTGTGTTCACTCACCCCTAGACAGCAAGGCTGGTTTTTATCTTTATAGCCCATGCCTGCTGAGCAGAACCCAGGCGCCTAATTAATTATTTACAGAATTTTAGAGACAGAGGGCCCTCTAAGGTTCAAAAGACAGTATGTGGTAGAACATAGCCTCAGTTCAACACTTTAGATCATGCAAAGCACATTCCGCAACACTGGGCTGCCCACATTACGCCAAAACAAGAAGTTGTGTGTCCACTCAGACCTATAAATTCAAAATTAAGCACGTAAAATATTTGTCTGGTCTGACATAGAAATTCTCATATTTTTCTTTCTCACTAAGTCTTTATTTAAGGAAAAGGATCACACACACCCAAGGAAGAACTCATTTTTATGTTACTCTTTTAAAAATTACTTGTAGTCTTGTACTGGCTAGTTTTTACGTCAGTTTGACACAGTCTG
>CAJQZJ010032031.1:3879719-3923699 GCA_907164525.1 Lophiomys imhausi | reverse complement strand
TGTCTTGCAGCCCTACAGAAAGAGCGCAGGAAATAAATATAAACCACCCCATAGAGGTGCTGTGAGCTAGAAGCAGCAGGAAACAGCAGGACATCCCTCAGTCCATACAGTGAGAATCGAGAAGCACCTGCTTCAACCTGAGTCAGCAAAACAAACCCCTCTCAATCAGAGACTGTGGAAGGAGCAATGAGACATTTCCCTGACTAAGGAATAACCCACTGCTAATCCTTCTGTACATATAGAATTGAAAATCATAATGCAAGCTCATAAAGCCTATAGTAAATTAGTAAACTACAGTGTATTTTCAAATTTGAACTCAAGACTCCAAAAGTAATCTAGACTTTTGTACTGTTGCAAATGGTAAAAACACATACCAATGCCACCAAGGCTAGTTTGGGAAAATCACAATCCCTGAGACAAAAGCAAATCTGATACGTGGGAACTCAGTACCTGTCCCACATGGCTCTAAATCCCTGTGACATGCAAGCCTGCATGCATGGTAAAGGCTGTCGTATTACTAATTCTCAGCTGACTCGCCATTTTCTTTAAATCTGAATTATTTTTGTGTTTGAAATATCTGTTTATTGAATCTAAAGATCATCCCAATCTCCTGGTAAAGCTACTTATGTCTGTGCGTTGAGCACCAAGCACACTGAGCAGTGAGTCATCTCCGTGAATTTATCCTCATAGTAGTAAGCCATGACCCACAGAACCACTGCACAGCTTTTGTTACTATATTGAACCCATCCATTCCTAAAAAGCTTGCTAATCCTGTGTAGAACCTCTCTCAACCTGGCTAAGCAGAGAGCTAATAAAGAATGGAGGAGGCCTGAGCTTTGTAAAGCCCCCAAGTAACTGCAGGCTACACCCAAAGCTGAAAACCATTGCTCCAGCCCCGTAAACACCAATCACCCAGGACCTTGTCAAAATGCACAGCTTTGCTTTCTGCAGCTTAGGGGTAAGGCCTGGGAGTCTTTTCAAATAGCTCCTGAGTGGCCAGCACACTAGTGACTGGCTAGCCACTGAACAATAGACCTCCCAGCTTGGCAGCACCTTCAACCAGCTACGCAAAACTACAGCTATGCCCCAAAGCCTAACTTGACCCAGTGTGACCCAGGCAATGGCACTGAGTCCCCCAAGCAGCCCTGAGGGAGGACTTCTGGAGTACAGATCGTTTGGTTATCAGCTACAGTGGAACTCAACAGAGCTGTTCCCCATAGATGGCAAACGTGCTGATCCTGAGATGGACGCAGAACAGAGCTCACTTGATACACAATGCCTAGACTTCAGCCAGCAGAGCCCGTATTCTGCGCAAGCATTGTCCTTGATGTGATCTCTGGTTGTTTCTGTTTTTTCTAAGACCTGTGATCTTCAGCACAAACCTGAACTTCACTCCTTCACCTACCTAATGAGAACCGGAACCTCTGAAGACAACTGCAAGAAACCGGAGACTTGTGAGGGAGCTTTGGAAATCAATGCACACGCGTGCCAAAAACATACACACACAGTCACACATCACACAGAGACATAGTCTCTCTGACACACAGTCACACCAAGTCAGGTAGTCAGTTTCACACGCACACACATTCACACTTTGCACTCAGCATACACAGCCTAAGAGACGTGCATTTCACTTTTCATCAGAAACATGTCAAAACAGACATACTGGGAAAGCACACACAGTTCAGTTTCTGACAAGTGCTTGGTGGTGCGGTTCCGGACAATGAAGGATTAGTACAGGATTACCTGATCCAGCAAGAGACAAAGGACTGCCTTTTTCCAGGTTGTCAGCACTGTCTTTTGTCACTAACCTCAATGACAACTACTTAATGAAAACAAAGGTGAAGGTTCACAGTTGCGAGTTAGCAAGTCACGAAGAGCTTGGAGCACATGGAACCGAAGGGAAACAGATCTGCACACAAATGTGGAAAGAACAAATGACAGTCGGAGGCATGGAGGGGAACAACAGAGAAACTTTAATTTGGAAAATAGGGGTTACACTGAGGGGAAGGCAGATCCCTGTTAAGAGACACACACTGTGAAGTTGGTCTGACGGAGGAAAGGGAGCTCTCTGGGCTCCACCTCATGCCCATCGAGAGTCATAGTACAAATCTGAAGAATCAATGTTCAAACTGCCATCTCAAGAATTCTTATCCAGGGGACATCAAAGAGTGAACCTGAAAGAAAGAAGCAGAAGGGTGAATGTCTCATCCCAAATCCTTCCATGTGAACTCTCAACCCTGAAACAGTTACAGGGTTGTAACTGTTGCACAACAGTATTTTGGACAGACTACAGTAACCAGAATAACATCAATTGTTTTATGAGAGTAGCATCTATAAAGACAATGCTCACACCTAAACGCCAAGTTCACCAAATCAACAAACAAACAAAAAACCCAAAAACAAAAGCAAAAAAAAAAAAAAAAAAAGGCTGTCAAGAAGCTGAAGAACCTAGCACCCAGCTCTATGACTTATAAATCCTAATTCTGCATCAGCCACTCACCTTCCTGGCCCTCAGACTTCTCATAAAGCACTAATGCCCAATTTGAGGACAGACTCAAGGCAGTAGATAAAACTTCTCAAAATCTCACAAAGGGTCAAGATCTTTAGAAGAAGGAACTTAGTTTTTACTTAACATAAGGGCAGGATGGGGAATGACTACAGAGGGCTAAGTCGCTGCTTAGAGCTAGGTGGATTCTGGTACTAAAGCACTTGAACCTAAGACACTAAGGCCAGTCCATGCAGAGAGGAAAAGGGCTCAGGAAAGGAAGTGTCTTCGGTGGTAGTTTTCAGAAAACCCTATTCCCAAACAAAGGTTTCTTTCTTTTCCAGAGAAGATGTACTTAGCAACTATTCAAACAACAGAGGCCTCAGATTTCTGAAATGTTAGCCCAACACAATGGGCCTGGTGAACAACTCAGAAAAATGCTTTCCACCACAAGCAAAGTAAAGGCCATCAAAAACTGCCACAAAATCTCTCCCTGACAGTGAAACATGCAAAATGGAAGACACCTACTGAGAAAGTGAGGCGGGTGTCCCCAGTCTTTCGCCCAGGCAGGAATAGTGCCATCTGGCCAGCCCGCTCTAATCGCTTTAAAAGAAAGCAAGGTGAAATACAAGAAACATGAAAATAACTGCTTTCTACAGGGGTGAAAATGATGCCAGTGTCCCCACAGTGGATGTGTGCTCTTCCCCAGCATTCCCTCTAGTCTGTCACTATTACTGGACAGATGTGATCAAATGCTGACCTTTCCCTGGATTCTGATCACCCAATTAAAACTGAAACTGGGTATGATATAAATGAAAAGCCACTGTGCAAAACTCCCAAGAGCAGAGTTCAGCCTGAATCACTCTAGCGCTACAAGGAACAGGTCATAACTTCTAAAAATGAAGGACACTCCAGAAATCAACCAGGCTAACACTCTCATTTTAGAAATGACAGAACTACAACTTGCTAGCTTGGAAATTTTATCCAGAGCTGTGCTGTCCAACCCAGGAGCCAGTAGGTACACAGAGTTATTTAAATTTAGGTGACATTATGGGCTGGGCTGGGGGTATAGTTTAATCAGAGTGCTCATGCAGCATGTACGAAACCCTGGGCTTGATACTTAGCACCCACAAGCCCAGACATGGAGACACAGGTCTGTGGTCCCAGAACTTAGGGGAAGAGCAGTAGGACCAGAAGCTCAAGGTCTTCCTTAGCTATAGATTGAGTTCAAAGCTAGCTAAGGACTCAGAAGAACGTATCTTTAAAAAATTAAAAATAAATTAAGGAAATCAAAATTTAGTGCCTTGGTTAGTGAGTCCCTTTTTAGATGTCCATCAACCAGCACCCATCATGTGACTAGTGGTTACTCTTGTGGGTAGTGCAGACTCTGAATAGTTCCATATAGAACAAGGGGCTCCAGTAGGGCCACCCTCCCTGGAGTAAATCAAGTCTCCAAGCCAGTCTGCATTCTCCTACAGCTCTCCTGTACCACAGCAATGGTGCCTGCCTTTGCAGAAACACCTAAAATTATTTGTTTCTGTCCCTTCTTATAAACTTCTCTTAAATTTTCCCACTTAAAAATAAAGCAATTTTAATATTTTAACAAATACAATCTAATAGAAAATCATCACTCAAAAGTTCTATAAAATAGAGAGCAATAAATATCAAGTTTAGGATCCAAACATCCACTATTAAGTGCCCACTTAGTCACTTAGTGCCAAAGGCTAAAGTCAACTGAAATTTCACCAAGGCTGTTTCCTCAGGTGTAAAGTATGTATGAGGCTATCTGTCTGAGACAGATATGTTATTATATGTACGATAAAGGTACATGTGGAAGATACATGAATCCTAAAAACGTGGGAATGTGGGAATGACAAAACATTTTATAGATGGCTCGTTCTGTAACTCTGTACATTTTACTTTGAACAATCCCACTGTAACCAGACAGTGAGAATATGAATAAAAAGCAGCAACTGGAAAGAGAGAAAGAAGCAAAGCCCAAATAGAATCCATAAAACAGCGTGACCATAACTGTATTAGTGAAAGTTAACAGTTTTAAGAAACTGTGATGAAGGCCAAGCTCCTAGCTGTACATTCAGGGAAACTAAGGTCTGTGTTCAGCCTTAAGGTCCCTACCTTCAAGAACCTCAGAGTGCAGGGGAAGGCAGGAACAAGAGCGAACAATTAATTTTAAAGCAATACGACAATGAAGGATGTAAACCTGAGAGCCCAGGAACCAGACCCCTGTGCAGTCCAGTTGGTGACAGGAACTTAGGCCTGGAGTCACCAGAGCTGAAGGTAGATAGCCAGGTCAGGACAGAAACAGAACTCTTAACACAGATCCACCTAAGCCAGGTACAGCAGTGAACTACTGTAGTCCCAGCGCTTGGGAGGCCCAGGAGAGAGAAGATCGTAAGTTCAAGAGTAGCCTTGGCCATACAGCAAGACTGTCTCAAAAAAGAAAGAAAGAAAGAAAATAAATCTAAAATAAATTTAAAATAGAGCTGATGAGATGTATGAATGGGTAAAATCAACTGCTACATCTGACAACCCGAGTGCCATCCCCAGGACCCACAGGGTGGAAAGAGAGAAACAACTCTTGAAGGCTGTCCTCTGGTGGCTGTACACAGATACACACACCTACACACACACAACTACATCTAACTACATCTGACTGTCTCTCTGCCTTAAAAAGACCAACCAGAAGAGTTCAACCACCAATACAAAGAGTCAATTAATACTTTTTAATAACTATTAAGATTAATCATAAGGAATTAATATCACCTTCCAGCCCCGAGGGGCTGAGGCACTGAGAAAAGGTTACAAGGACCCGCTCCCTCATCAACTAAGAAACTAAAGATTACTGCCAGTGGGAGCGCATTGCTGGAGACAATAAAAGGTCTAGAATAAATGAAAAACAGAAACTGACAAGAAAGGGAAAGCCTGTGAAATCCTACAGTTTATGTTCACAGGCCTTCCTGAGGAAGGCAAGCCTGGGGTGGTGCTGAGGATTGCTAGCTCAGCACTGCCCACTCCTGGCCAGGATGTAAGCAGCCCCTGGTCAGCATTTAAGCTCACCCGGGCCTTTGCTGCCCTCCTATGACTGGAAAGGACCTAGCTTTTGTTGTTCTACCAAAATACAACTCCTATGCTTTGTAATACTCTCTCAGCAAAGGAAACGTGCATCCACTAGATGGCAGCAGAGCTTGGAGGGTAACATTTAGGCTGGGAGGTAGCCCAGGCTGCAGCAGATGGTCCCACGCCCATGGGCATGCAGGCAGCATTAAATGGACTCAATGGGTTATAAAATTATTTAAAAAGAAGAGAGCATGGCATTACTAGGGGAGTACTAGGAAGAAGTAGAGACAGTCAAAATACATTGCATAGATGTGTGAAACTAGTGAAGAATAAATTACAACTTTTTTTTTTTTTCTTTAAAGTTCCAGGGCCAGTGAGCTGGCTCAGGGAGTACAGGCACTTCCCATGGATCCTGATACCAGAGTGTGATCCCTAGGACTCACATGGAGAGAGAGAGAACCAAATTCCAAATGTAGTCCTGTTTGCCACATGTGCTCTAGGTGCCCACACACTCATACAAACACACACATACATGTGCTCTAGGTGCACACACACACACACACACACACACACACACACATACATATGCTCTAGGTGCCCACACATCCCCCCCACACACACATACATGTGCTCTAGGTGCTCACACACTCACACACATACACACACATACATGTGCTGTAGGTACCCACCCACTCACATACACAATAAATAAAATCTAATCATTGTTTTTCATTTATTTATTTCTTCAAGTTACATCTCAATTATAATCCCCCCTCCCGGTCCCAACCTCCTACCTTCTTCCCCCTCACCCTCCTGTTTTTGTTTTTTAATTTAAGGTATATCTTTTTCCCCCAACAGCTCCCACTTTTAGACCAATAAAAGACTCTCTTTCTTATAACAATAAATATTATACAAAACAGTAAGAATAATTTAGGCCACAATTATGAAAATTATAAGGTATAACCTACATTCCCAATGTCCAGTCCATACATATTTGGCAACTGATATTAATATTATATTATCTATATATCTCAATGAGTTTAAAGTTCTATATCAAACTCAGTTTCCATCCTAACTTGCATTATCAACTTAAAAACATGCTCTTAGACCTAGAACATCCTTTTAATTCCTAAACAACTTAAAATCTAACTATGAGACTATAACTATCTAGTCTTCAACCACATCAGAGACCTGACAAGAATAAATATATCTGAATAAACAGTAAGTGCAGAGCCAGCAGCTTCCAAAACTAAGAAATGACAGACAACTGGCTGCCTGGACAGTCCCCAATTTCTCTCTATAACATTGGAGCATCTATCTTCAGTCTTTTGGCCCAGTATATCTGACAGACATTAACTGTAAAGAAGGAATTATGAAGGACTTGCCTACCCTGTCTTGGCAGAGCTAGGCTGTCGACTTACCTGCTTCTGAGTTTTATCCTTTTCGGACAACATTCTGTCTACAGTTGAAGCAAGGGATTTCTCTTACCCAGTGACAAGCTAAATTTTAAACAATTTTTTTTTTTCAGTTCCAGGCAAGCTTGGGATTGGGAGACTTAGTCTCTAAATTAATTAAAAATAAAGATGGAGATGGTAAAAAATACATTTGAGTCTCTTCCCAAGGTAATTCTCTAGATTACTATGCTTTGATGAATTTAAAAAGATAACAGGAGCCGGTGTGGTGGCTCACACCTTTAATCCAATCATTCGGGAGGCAGAGGCAGGCAGATCTCTGTGAGTTCGAGGCCAGCCTGGTCTACAAAGTTCTGTCCTGGACAGCCAGTGCTGTTACACAGAGAAACCCTGTCTCGAAAAACTGAAAAAAAAAAAGAAAAAAGACAACAGAATTGCATATTTGTGAACAGTGCTGACTGATGTTTAATGTTCTGCCCAGCTCCATAACCTTCTAGCACTAGCTAGAATTAAATGCTTTTTAAAAAAATACTAAGAGACTCTCCCCATGATATAAAGAAAGCAAACTAACAAAATCTCAGCCCAGGCTTCTGGCAAAAACCTCCACCCAGTAAGACAAACACACTTATGCTGAGCAGTTCCTTTGTACGCACTTCACTTTCTCCTGACCCAGGGCCCATATCACCAAGAATGTTAACTCCCACAATGCAGCTCAATGCTGTTCTGTCTCCCTTTTCATCCTTTCTTTTAAAAGCCCTGAAACTGAGCTGGAGGTGGTGGCACAAGTCTTTAATCCCAGCACTTGGGAGTCAGAGGCAAGCAGATCTGCATGAGTTCTAGGCTAGCCTGGTCTACAGAGCTAGTTCTAGGACAGCCAGGGCTACACAGAGAAACCCTGTCTAGAAAACAAACAAACAAGAGAATCCTGAAACTGGACCTGGAAAGGCTCAGCAGTTAAGAGTATATACTGCTCTTTCAGAGAACCCAAGTTTGGTTCCCAACACCATATCGGGCCATAAAATTAACTGCTCATAACTACCTATAACTCTAGCTCCAGGGGGACTTGTCACCTCTGGCCACTAAGGGAACCTGCACTAACATGCATAAACCCACAAGTTATACACATATATACATATTAAAATAAAAAACATAAATCTTTTAAATTTAAAAAGGAATCTGAAATTCGGACTTGGAAATACCTGCCTACATTACACGTGTAACTCTAGCATGTGGGAGACAGAAGGTTGGAGGATCAGCAGTACAAGGTCATTCTTCAATACATGTGTATTTGGAGTGACCTTATACTCCATGGAACCCTGTCTCAAAGCAAAAACAAACAGAAGATTTCTCATATAGCTGTCTGGATCTCTTAGTACCCGATATGCAAATGGAAAGCTTGTCTTCCAGAGGCTATCTGAAAATAAAGACACTGCACAAGCACTCGGAAGAACTCTAGTGAGCGCTCCCCTGTTCTTCCTTGGCTCCCCTGAATCACACTGGTTTTATCAGCCCAGTGTCATTTTCTTTTGATCTGCCTTTTCTTGCTGGTTTTAAATGTCACCTTAGAATTCATTAAAAGATGTTTTAGATGCCCAAGTCTCAACTGGAAAATAAGGAGAATGTTAGGCAGCAACATGAGAATCTAGTTCAAAACTGTGCTACCCTATCATCCCTATTTCACTTCAAAGGGATGAGGAACTGGGCTCATACAGGGTCTTATAAGTGAGTGCTTATCAGAGCACTGACTGCCTTGTTTCTGCTTTACTTTGCTAGCCTACCTTCTGAGTTAGTGTAACTACTGAGGACTCACTCGGAAACTAGGCTTAGCATATTTGGCACAGTGAGCACACAGCTGATTAAGACCACAGATGGGACAGATACACATGTAGGGCAGGGCAGCACATGTCAAGTGAAAGCTCTCTGGACAATGTGTCAGCAATGCACTGGAGAAGAGCATTTTCCCACCTTTTCTATGAGCCTACTATTTTCTACATAGTGACTGAACACTGCAATCTGGGACTGAACACTGCATACTCTTAGCCTATAATTCCCAGCTGGGCAAGTGGCCCGGGGCTGTTAATATCTGCACTACACAGTTTCTGCTGAACCTGCTTTTCTGTCATAATTCTGTCATAATTCTGAAATACTAAGTTCTTTGGAAGCTGAGTCCTCTTCCAGTCATGACAGCACTAGGAAATAATTTCTCATGATTTGGTATCTTTCTGAGTCTCGAGAACACCCTCGAAATGCGTTCTGTCCCTTCCTAAATACATACCATAACTCATCTAGGAAATGCCTTCATAAATCTAGAGTAGGCGATCAGAAATAGCTGTTTCTATATCTCCACAGAACTTCTAAGAGTTACGCCTAGCATCCATAAACCCAAGATGATCTGCACTCAAGGAGTACAGTGGAAACAGTGAACTAGGAGTTGGTCAGAGTGTGATCCGATCCGATCCGATCCGATCCTCAGCTGCTTCTCCAGGTGAGATCTCCCCTTCTCCACCTCTCATGGCACTTCTTTCTGATCTTTGGTAACACTCTAATCATGCCATTTTTATCTGTATGTTTATGGGTCTTTTACATTATTTAAGACAGGGTCTCATGTACTTCAGGCTGACCTCCAACTCAATATGCAGCTGAGGATGAACTTGAAGTTCTAATCCTCCTGCCTCCGCCTCCTGAGTGCCGGGGTGACAGGCAGGCACCACTATGTCTGGTTTGTACAGTGCTGGTATTGAACCCAGGACACTCCACTGACTGAAATCCCTCCCCAGCTTTGTTTCTTTTGTCTTTGTTCATAGTTTTTATTACGTCTCAACTGGTGACTTTTAAAGGCATTGTATTTTCCTCTGGATTCCCAGTAACATGCACTGACTAGGGATGAGAGGCAGGGATGGAGATCAGGTGACCCAAGACTGGAACTATCAGGATGGCAGAATGAAGCTCTTCTCAAATGTTTTCAGTGAGTACAGCATCCCAACAACCTGCCACTACCTAAAATGAAAGTTCTACCCAAACAAACACAACTGCTTTTAAGGTAGATTGAAATGCCATTTCAAAATGCAGTCATTAGCACAGTGGTGCATGCTCTCTGGTTCTTGTGTGGTATTCCTGATGCTTTTAGTACAAATACAGGTTTCTATGTACTGACATAAAGATGTTGGTCCTGGGACATTTTCCTCTAAAATGTTCTTATTTTCTTTACTCTCTTCTCCTGCCTCCTGGAAACAATAGTACTAAATTTTATGGTGCAGAGACAAAGAAAAGACCACAAGCATTTGTCAGTGAGTTGCACAAGCTTAGGGCCAAAGCATCCCAGAGGCTACTCTACAACCATGTAACTGCATCTGGGGAAGCCACTGGATTCCCCAGATGCAGTTATGTGGTTGTAGAATAGAGTTCTGGGCCCATTTTCTCATATGAAAGGAAAAATATTGATATGTGTTTAGAAAAAACTCATGTACTTATCACAGCTTTAAGATTCTGCTTCAGGAATATGGAGGCTTGAATGAGAATGGCCACAGGCTCCTATGTTTGAATGCTTCCACCCAGTAGGTGGAACTGTTTGGGAAGGACTAGGAGGTGTGACTTTGTTGGAGGAGATATGTCACTGTGAGTAGGCTCTGCAGTTCAAAAGCCCATGCCATCGCAGTCAGCCTTCTGCTTCATGCTGTGGCTCAAGAGGTAAGCTCTCAGCTACTGCTCCAGTGCCATGCCTGGCTAGGCCATACTCACTCACCATGACAGTCACAGACTCTAATCCTTTGCAACCATGAATATCACATTACACACTTTCTTCTACAAGTTGCCTTTGTCATGGTCTTGTCATAGCATTAGGAAAGTAACTAAGAAAGAGGGGAGGGGGGAAGAGGCATACAACTCATGAAGGAAGTGTCAACAGGGCTTTCAACTCCACAAAAGGGTCTAGGTCTGCTTCTGTTTCCCTAGCAGAACTCTAGAAACTTTGGGGGATGGAGATGGCTTCAGTGCCTAACAAGGGCTGTAACAAATGAATCAAATGCTAGCTTCCGGTTCCAAATCTCCTCCCAAGTTAATTCAACTTAACCACTTAAATTTCAGACACATGTTCGTAAATACCAACAGTCAATCATTTTACACTATTCTGAAGACCTATCAGGCAACAATGGCCATATTTAACATCAATGCCAATCAGAACTGGAAAAAACTTCTAGAACAAATCTAAAGGCAAAACCTGTAATTTATCTTTTTTTAAAAATCTTTGGGTACACACCTGTAATCAACAGATTCTAACGCACTTTGAACCTCCAGGAAATTCTGCAAACATCCTACAGCACTATGTAAACTCAGCCAACTAGGACCAGAACCAGCCCCATCTAATTTCACCTGCTAAAATCAGCCCAACAGGACAAGGGCTGTGATCATCACTTACTTCTGCCAGACTCCAACTCCACAACTAGGGAAATATGAGCAGTTCAGCCAACGAAGTTCATGACGACAAGGTGCAGGATGGTGCTGGCAAAGAGAAAATCAGCAAAGGCTCGCTCTGGAGAGATGCCTTGGAAATCCGCCTTGTTCTGGGGGTTGATCTGTATTCTCAAGCAAACTGAGTAAGAAACAAAACATAAGTCATTATCTAGAAATATAAAACAAATGATTGCTAATAAATACACAAATACACCTCATGATGAAAATTCTCCTCTAACAAAATGAATGCATACATACACCCAGAGGCATGCACAGGAATGACGCCTACGATGTGCATCAAGCTGGAAACATTACTGTTTATTAATAGTACAAAGGGTAAATTACAGCACATGTAAACAAAGAGATATTACATGGCAATGAGAAGGAACTTCTGCTAGATACAAGTTGGATGGATTTCACAATATGTTAGCAGCACAATCCAAATACAAAGAGTATACACTACATGATTCCATACATATGGAGCCTGAAAACTAGACAAATCAGCAAGCACACCTGTAACCCCAGAATGTGAGAGGGTGAGGGAGGACTGTCACAAGTTTGAGACCATTCTGGACTACCAAATTAAGACAAGATCTCAAAAAAGCAAAACAACAAAAATAATAAACAAACAAAATAGGGAAAATAAATCTAGACTAGCATAAATCGAGATCATAGTTTTCATCTTTCATGGAGAGGTGTGGCTCTGCAATGCAAGGGACCTTGTGTGGGTCTGATGATGCTCTGTCATGATCTGGGTCACAGGTAGATCAGAGAATTTAAAACTCGTCCTGAACTAGGTAGGTGCACTTGTAACCCAGCACTTTGGAGGCAGATGTAGGAGGGGATCCATTCAAGGTCATCCTCAGCTCCATGGCAAGGTCAAGGTGAAAATGAACTACACTGTCTAAAGAAACTAAAACTAAAAATAGGGTTGTGAGATAGCTTACTGGTAAGGGCATTTGCGGACAAGCCTGGGAGTATACATGCATATATACAATAAATAAAAACTGCAAAAACTAAAAAGAAAATCAATACTCATAAAATTATACACCTTTACAATCTTAACTATCCTTTGTTAATGGAAAAATAAAGGGGAAAAAATGACACCTCAGAATTATGCTAAAAACTATTAAGCTTATTCACAGATGTGTCTCCCGAAAGCCTAAGTGCTCTCTTAATCTAGTTGGTTTAAAGGTGTCTAATTATACCTACACAGGGCTATAGAGATAGTAGTAATGAAACACGGGCTGAATGACAACCCTATGAAATCTTAATCGTTTTCTACAAGAAGCATGCATAATGCACAACAGAGATTACAAGTACAGCTGATGGTCCACAAGGACCTCGTACTGTAGATAAACTCTCTTTGGTAAAGTTCTAGTGGCTGCTTACTCGTCTCAAAGGGCAGCAAAAGATCCAACACACAAGACTCTTAACATTGATCTTACTCTCACGCTCCTGTATCCCTTAAGTCTCTAACACAGCCACAGCCAGTCACCCAGACAGGAAGAGCAGCTCCAGGGCTATTCTCTGTCAAACATCTTTTTATGGCTGTGATAAATTATCACACCTGCTTCAAGCTAGCATCCACTCCAGCATTAACAAAGAAGAATCCACTCGAACGAGGGACCCATCAGATCAGTCCTCCAGAGTTCATCACCATAGCAACGGTTCCCATCACCCTAAGCACAGAAGCACGTCAAGTGCACTGATCTTTATGAAGGACACTGACTGCAGTAAGGAAACCACTTAATAACCTTGCTGTGAAAGGCCAGGTTAGCCACCTTGTGGGGAAAGCAATTGACAATACCACTTACCACTTAAAATGTTTTTACCTTTTGACTAATAAATGTGTTTTACAAAACATAGTATGTTTGTAAAATTCAAAGAAAAAAAATGGTCCAGATCTCATCAAGGGGAATAATTAAATTACAGACCTGCAATAAAATCCTATGCAATTATTCAGAATAAAGTAAATTCTCTATGCACTGACAATAAAGCTATCCACTTTTTTTGGGTGGGGTGCTAGCTCAGAGAGGCAGAGACAGAAAGCCCCCAGCTGATGTTCCTATTCAGTTGAAAACCCTAGAGGAAAAAGCTCAAAGCTAAAAAGCCCAGAAGAACCATATAGGAAGAAGCCTAGAGGGAGAAAACCTTCTGAAGGAAAAAACCCAAAGGAAGAACTCCCAACTCCTCCCTACTGTCTTAAATACCCTCAGCTCAATGTTCCTCTCCTTTCTGTCTAATCCCTGTCAGCTGGTTTTTTGGTCCGCAACTCGACCCAGGGCTAACTTTATTTAATCTTGTGTATAGAAAGCTCTTGGATTAAAGGTATATGCTAGGGCAGATCACAAGTACTTGTTTACAGTAAACAGAAAGCTCTAGAATTAAAGGCTGAGCCATCCCACAATTAGAAAGTTTTTACAGTTTACAGTCTTGGGGTTCACAGTGTGATCAAATATTCGGCAACATTTCCCCCTTTATGTCTAAATAAAAGACTCTTTTTCTAATATCAATAAACTATATACTATCTGGTAAGAATTACACTCATAATGTCCAGTTTGTTTGTACTGAACATCCTAAAAATATCTTTTCAGACCTTAAAACAATTTAAGCTTAACTGTGAGACTATTATTATCTAGGCTTCAATCCTATCAGAGACCTGAGAAGGAGAAATAGTATTCGAATAAACAGGAAGTGCAGAGCAAGCAAAAGCTATCCACTTTTGCTGAGTGAAAAAAAAAAAAAAAAGTCAAAAGCACTGACTCAAGCCAGGTCTCTTTTGTATGTGTCTGAGGTGTTGTATGTGCTGTGTGTGTTCATGTGTGTTGTGCATAAGGGTTGGTGCACACATATATGTATGTGGAGACCAGAGGCTGAATTCAGTAGTCTTCCTCATTTGCACCCCATATAATTTTTTTCAAAGATTTATTTTTATCATGTGTGCATATGTGTGTGCATGTGTGTTTCTCAGCAGAGTGTACGGGATTCCCTGGAGCTGTAGTTACAGGCAGCTGTGAGCTTCTAGATGTGAGTTCTGGGAACCAAACTGAGATCCTCTGGAAATGGGGGAAGTGATCTTAACCACTGAGTCATCTCCCCTGTCCACCCACCTTAGTTCTTGACGAAGGAGTTCTCACGGAACCTGAAGTTCATGGATTCAAGTAGACTGGCTGGCCAACGAACTTTGAGGGTCCACCTGTCTTTTCCCCTTCCCCCAGCTTGGGTTACAGCCATGTGTGGCATGCCCATCTTTTCCTGTGAGTGCTGGGCACCCTAACCATCCTCATGCTTTTGCAGCAACTGTCTCAAGCCCCATACTGCTGTTTCTAAAACTTTAACTTCTATATATAATTATTATGTTTATATTTTATTATATATATATAAATATTCTATTATATAGTTGCAATCTAACAAAAACTCTAGAGAAAATAGATACAGAACTGTAACAGCAATGGGATTGAAAATGAGGTAGTGTTTGGAGTAACTATAAGGGGACAGGAGAAAAGCTCTGTGAAGATCAATACAGCCATGGGACTGATGCTAACCTTAAAATGATCATAACAAGTCAAATTCAGTTACAATGCACAAACCAGCCCCACAAGCAACCAATGGACCTTGGAGGTCATGGAGAGCAACACCCCATTTTTAAAAAATGTTTATTCTATGTGTATGAGTGTTCTGCCTACATGTATATCACATGTGTGCCTGGTGCCCAAGGTTAGTAGACAGCATTGAGCTCCCAGAACTGAAGTCATATGAATGGTTGTGAGCACCATGTACGTGCTGGGAATGGAACCTGATCCTCTGGAAGAGCAGCCAATACTCACAACTGCTGAGCCATCTCTCCAGCCCTTCCAACATCCTATTTGAGGCAAAAATGCTTATGCTAGTTGGATTTTTTTTCTCCAACTTGACAAAAACTAGAGCCAGATGAGGAGAGACCCTCAACTGTGGAACTGCCTTCATCAGACTAGCCTGTGGGTATGTCTTTGGGCCATTTTCTTTCCTTCTTAAAAAATTTTTTTTCAACATTTATTTCTTCAAGTTACATCTTAATCACAGTCCCCTCCCACCTCCCCCTCCCGGTCCCACCCTCCTACTCTCTTCCCCCTCATCCTCCTATCTGCTTTAAAATTTGAGGTGTATCTTTTCCCCCCAACAACCCCCCCCTTTTAGTTCAATTAAAGGCTCTTTTTCTTGTAACAATAAATACAATACAAAACAATAAGAACAACTAGGCAACAACTGTGAAAATTATAAGGTATAACATACATTCCCAATGTCCACTCCATACATATTTGTCAACTGATATTAATATTCTATTATCTATCTATCTCAATGAGTTTAAAGTTCTATACCTAACTCAGTTTCCATCCTAACTTGCATTATCAACTTAAAAACATCTTCTTAGATCTAGAGCATCCTTTTAATTGCTAAACAACTTCAAACTTAACTGTGAGACTATATCTAGTCTTCAACCACATCAGAGACCTGACAAGGATAAATATATGTGAATAAACAGGAAGTGCAGAGCCAGCAGCTTCCAAAACTAAGAAATGACAGACAACTGTGTGCCTGCTACCCTAGGAGGCCAGAAGAACGAGTTAGATCCTACAGGTGGAGATACAGGCAGCTGTGAGTAGCCATGTGGGTGCTAGCAATTGAACCTGGGTTCTCTGGAAAAGCAACCAGTGCTGATAACTGCTGAGACATCTCTCCTGCATTTTCTAATTAATGAATGATGTGAGAGGACCCAATCCACTGTTAGCAGTACTATCCTCAGGCAGGTGGTCCTGGGTTGTATAAGGAAGCAAGCTAAGCAAGCCATGGAGAGCAACCAGAAAGTAGCATTCCTCCATGGTCTTTGCTTCAATTCTTACCTCCACGTTCCTGCCTTGACTTCCCTTGACAATGGGCTGTACCATGTAAGCCCTTTCCTCCCCAAGTTGCTATTGGTCATAGTGTTCATCACAGAATACAAAGCAAAGCAGGACAATGTCCAAGAAGTTAGGTGTGCTGAAAGGAGCTCCTAAGAATAGCTTGGGAAATTTTCTGAGAGACACTTAACATGTTCCGGATCTGATAAACTACCCCATGAGAGTTACAAACCCTCAGAATCTGTGTTGCTCATAAACATGGCACATCCATCAGCTGCTTTGGACATAAAAAGGTAAAGAAACATGCCTTGTTCCAGAAAGGAGGTTGCAGTGTTTCCCTGCACACTTACAAAGATGGACATTGACAACCTCCTGCTGCAGCCTGTCCCTTTCAGCAGTTCCATTTCATCTATCTCATTAAATGCTCATTTGTTCAGCAAAATATTTATCAAGCACCTACTACAAGTCAAGCATCATTCTAGATGCTGGGAATATGGCACAGAGCCAGACAGACAGAGTCTGGCTCCCAAGGAAATTACAGTCTCTGAAGACAAACACAAGTGTTTCCAGTCACAAGTCAGCAAACAAACAAGGAAATTCTGGGCAGGGTACACACAGGGAAGAAAATGAAGCAGGATAGGCCAAAGAGCCAGACACATAAAGACCTAGAGCAGAGCAATCCAGATAGTAAAAACAGTCTTAGAGACACCAGATACCAGTGACCAGAGAAGACTCAGGGAAGACTCTGGATTTAGTTAAAAGCAATGAAACAACATTTCAGGGTTCAAGTAGCTGAGTGGCATACACAGCTCACATCCTTCAAAGGTTAGAACAGAAGTTCAAGGAGAAGAATGGTTTGTAGGATTAAAGAAGAATTATTAAGGAACTGAAGAGCTCAGGCTCACTAAAGTGATTAAAAATAGGCAGAAACAAAAGAGACAGAGCCTATGTTCCAAAGAAGACAAAGCTTGCTGTTGAAATGGATGTGGAAACCAAGGGAAATTATGGGACCCGAGAGACTTCCTAAATATCTGACTGGACAACCTACCCAGGGTTGACATTGTATCCTGCTAATGAAGAAGCAAATGGCTGGCCAAGGAAGGTTCCATTTGGGATATATAAACTTGAGACACGAAACAGATATGGAGAAGAGAAATGAAGTCAGGAACTAGATTTACTAATCTGAAACTCAGAGGACAGGTCCAAAATGAAAATATCAATACCATGATAAATGTATGTGTTCATATGGAACTTAAATTCACCTGTGAAAAGAAATACAAAATAAAGCATCCAGCACAGTGGGGAGGAAAAGCCAGGAGGTGAGAAGAAACAAGAAGGCGGCAGTCACAGGAGTGTTGAGAAGCAAGTGTTTAATTCAAAAAGAACCAGCCATTTGAGCTACATGCTAAATGCTGAGTAGTCAGGTAAGGTGAGGCAGATGACAGTAACAGGCAAAACAGTTTGAGGAAGTGGTGGGGACAGACCACTATCATGAGAGCATTGAGGCGTAAGCAGGAGAAAGGCGCAACAGCAACAACTCTTTCAAGAAGTTCCATGAAGACGACAGAGCAGAAAGAGACTGGCTTCCAGGAGTGCCTGGGATCAAACAGAACTTTTTTTTTCTTTTTTTTGAGATGGTACATGCCTTTGCCTGGCGTGGAACTCACTCTGCAAACCAGGCTGGCCTCAAACTCAAAGAGATCCTACTGCCTCAACCTCCCGAGAGCTAAGACTAAAAGTATGCACCACCATGCCTAGTTTAACTTTTTTAAATTAGTCAATATTAGAGCAAGTCTAAGATATGAGTCTAACAGAGAGAAAATTCATGATGTTGAATGAAGGGATAATTGCAAAAGTTGCTCAGTCAGTAAGACCAGTTCCTCTGAATAAGCAGAAGAACTGGCCACTGACAGGAAAGGGACACAGCACACCATAGTGGGAAGTAGTCAGACAGTACCGGCATAGGAGCAGGCAGGCTGCTGTGATTCAGTGGAAGACGAAGGGACTCCTGGCTATTCTCATGTTGCTAGTAAAAAGGTAAAATCTAAGAGAAACTGTGAATACAGGCAAAGAAATGGAGAAAACTGTGAGAAGTTACAAAGCACATTTTGGGAAGGTGAACACACTAGAGACACACTGCAGGACACTGGAAGGGCCAGGGAGCCCAGCAGGCTCCTAACCTCAGCAGCACCACTTCCACAGTGACCTGTCTGCGTCTCGCTTCAGACTGCAGTTACCAGGGACTGCATCTGTGTTCCTCACGGTTGAATCAGCAGCACATGCACAGAGAGCCTGGCAAACAGTCTCCATGTTCTTTACATTAAAACAAGAGTGTTCACAGTTCAACACGCACAGTGTTAATCAAGGATGCAGATGCGAAAGCGTCTGCCCTCGCCGTCCAGAAGGCAGGCAAGCCCAAGAAATGCAGCCTAAAGGAAAAGTCCCATCTCTCTTCTTCCTTAGCCCTTCCCCACAGACACAAAGTGAAGCAAGTACACAAGAGGCCTGGGTCTGCTGGGAGAGTCGGCAAAGGAAGCACCTGAACTGAGATGAAGAGGGAGGTATCAAAGAGGCCAGCTTCCAAAAGAGCCTATGTGTCATGAAAAAAAACAAACAAAAAACAAAAACTATACTTTGGGAACCACAGACAAATGTGGTTAAGTGGCACAATCAGGCTTGCAAATAAAATTAAGCTAAAGGAGATTCCAGAGGCTGAACAGTCAGGAACCAGCCCGAGGCACCAAGAGTAACAGTGACAGACAGAACATTCAGAAACAGGGCAATCAGCCATGAAGTTGGCAAACTCCCAATTTCCTGGACAGCAGCTAGGAGGGATCCACAGATCTAGCAGACTCTCTCTAAAGTCACTAGACCCCAAACCACATAAGCCAAAGGCTCCTTGAGACCGAAAACACTCCGGATTAGTCTCCTTATCTCTCAAATTCAAACTCCTTTGAGATTTCTTAACTGGGAGTAATAAAACTTTAAAATTTATTTTGTAAATGTCTTTAGTGTGTGTGTGTGTGTGCGTGTGTGTGTGTGTGTGTGTGTGTGTGTGTGTGTGTGTGTGTGATGTATGAATGTGGTATATGTATGTGGTGTACATGCATGTATGTGCAAATGCACATCCCTGAGTGTGCATACCTTCAGAGACCAGAGGACATTGGGTGTCCTGCTTTATATCTCACCCTTATTCCCTTGAGGCAGCCTCTCTCACTGAACCTGAAGCCGGTGGCCAGCAGAATCAGCAATCCTCTTTTTCTCCTCACCCCCAGCACCAGGTTTACAGGCATATGCAGCCATGTCTGGCTTTTGACATGGATGCTGGGGACCTGAACTCAGAGGTTCATGTTTGCTCTACAAGCACTCTAACATACTAAGGTATAACTCCGTCCCCAAACTCTGTTTTTCAAAAGGCAAAACTGTTTCCTGAGTTTGAGAACAGAAGGACCAAAGTTGTAAAATGACTTAAAACAATGACTTCACAGACTAGGGACGAGGCTCTGTGGTGGACTGCTTGCCCAGTAAGATTTATTTTAAGGACAGACAGACTTACCTAGTTTCCACTTATTCCCCCTAAATCGTACTTGAAATGAGTAGATTGCAAGGTAAGAAAAAAAGTCCAAAGGCTGGAATGTTAGAAGCGACAGATGTCCCTCCGTGGGAGATAAACAGACAGCTGCTGAGCATGTCTGAGTTAGAAAGGGAAAATTATTCCTTCCAGGTCCTTTAAAAACCTATTATATTATACTGCTGGACAGGCCCCAGCCCCGGTGGCCATTTTGCCTCAAGTCCCTTCCTGAGACCCTGAGTAAGTTACCCAGGCATGAGGAAACAGAAGACACTGCTGTGTCTTAACAGGCTTTTAAAAGTTTGATGGCAGCATTCTAAACTAATTTAAAATGTACTGACCAACCTCCAAAGAGCAGATGCTAATTAATTAGCACATGCAAAAGGAATAACCAAGCCGGGCGGTGGTGGCGCACGCCTTTAATCCCAGCACTTGGGAGGCAGAGGCAGGCGGATCTTTGCGAGTTCGAGGCCAGCCTGGTCTACAAAGCGAGTCCAGGACAGCCAGAGCTGTTAAACAGAGAAACCCTGTCTCGAAAAACCAAAAAAAAAAAAAAAAGGAATAACCAGTCAAAACTAGAGGATCAAGCTAAGAACGTCCTCCTCCAAGTCAGAAAGCTAACATCAAGCCTGCCCTTTCCTTCCAAAAAAACCCTGTTGTTGGATATTTTTATTTATTATTCACTTAGTGTGAGTGCACACATGTGGAGGTGAGAGGACAACTTGCAGGAGTTGGTTCTCTCCTCCCATCATGCAGGTCCCAGGGATCAAACTCAGGTGATGCTCAGGTTTGGTGACAAGGCTTCACCCACTGAGCCATCACACCCACCTGTGTGTCCTTTTCAATTCTCAGATGATCTTCCACAGAAATAGGCAGACACCCAAAGCTCCAGCATTTAGTGCCATTTGGTCCTTCAAAATCCTCCAACATAATTTCCTACAACCTCCCTTCACCAGTCAAATTGACTCCTCCATTCTCTTGCAAAAAAACATAGAAAAGTCAAAAACTTCAGCAGGTATCAGATTTCCTGTCTCAATGATATGAACAAAGGTCAAACATTCAAATTTCAAACTTTTCATTAAAAAAGTTACCAGGTCATGATCTGGACTAAACTTAACACTGTCCAAAGAAACGTGGCAGTCAGGCTGCTGACACACATCTCTAATCCCAGAACTCAGAAAGTAGAGGTATGTGGATCTCTGTGAGTACAAGACCAACCTGACCTACAAGTTTCAGCTAGCCAGGGCTACACACTAAAACCCTCAAAAAAAGATGGATGATGCTTGGATGGATGGATGGATAGATGATGGATGGATGGATGATGGATGGATGGATGGATGGTAGATGATGGACAGAGGATGGATGATGAATGGAGGATGGATGGATGGATGATAGATGATGGAGGGATATATGGATGGATGGATGGATGGATGGATGGATGGATGGATGGATGGATGATGGATGGATGGTAGATGATGGAGGGATGGATGGATGGATGGATGGATGGATGAATGATACATGATGGATGGATGGATGGATGGATGGATGGATGGATGGATGGATGGACTAATCTGAGGCTTTAGCTCAGAGGCAAAATGCCCCTGAGTTCACTGAGGGGAGGAGAATACAAATGATTACGTTCTGCAGCAACAATGAATTATCAGAAATTCTTTTCTTTTCCTTAAATCCACTTTTATTTCTCTCATCCTATTGTCTGTTACCTAAAAAATACTAACACCAATCTTACTACTAATAATGTCCTCACTAATAGTGACCTCACTACCAATAGTGACTTTATTACTAATAATGTCCTTATTAGTAGTAAGATGTACCAACCTCACTACTAACAGTGTTCTTTTGCTAAGCAGTTTATTCAACAAGTCAGATAGCTCCCACTGTAACCTGACAATTTCAGACTCAAAAGGCACAAAAACAGGACTTGGGAGCTGGAGATGTCTCAGGTGGTCAAGTGCCATCCACAAAGACTCATGTAAAACCTGGTATGCTGAAACTCATATCTGTAACTGCGGAAAGAGAGTGGGGACAGATGATTCCACACAACAGGAAGACCTCCTCCCCCAGGAGTTCTCTGGCAGCAGGTCTAATCTAGCCAATCAATGCTCTGACCTCCATATATGCACACATGCACACAGACACACATTGACACTACACAATACACTATATATACAGATACCTCAAAAATATTTTTGGAAAGATTTTAAAAAGCAGTACTTGGAATAAGCAAAAGCCACCTGCAAAAAAGAAAAACAGACAGGCAGGCAGGCAGATATACACACAGGCACACAGAAAGAAAGCAAGCAAGAGAAAATTAAAAAGCCAAACAAATTCTCTGGCATTATCACACTAACCTAACTTTCAGCAAATCATTCTTGACTATGTAGTCCTGGGAAGTGAAAACTTTACCCAGAAACTCATGAACATGAGCTGGCTTCAACAGAAGGTTTACTAAAAATCAGCTGTCAGTCCCACCCTGTTCCTACACATTCATAACCAGAGGCTAAATAAATAAATAAATAAATAAATAAATAAATAAGCAAGTAAGCAAATAAATAAATAAATAAATCAGAGGTTCTCAGCAAAGTTCTTTCTCCTGGCTGGTTAATAAAATCATCATGAACAGTACTGAGCACAGTAAAGAGGTTTGTCAGATCTGGCTTATGGTGCCAACATATCCTGATGGTTAGGGTACAGCACCAAGAAACTGAACCAAAATTCAAAGATGATGCCTATTCCACAAGCTAACTTTGCAGTTCTAGCTCTGACTGGGGCACAGGTCGTCATCTCCTGAGGCCTACTTAAGTTCTGAAAAGTAAAATGCTCCCCAGTGTGCCTGAGCTAGCATGTGAATGTGCGAGATCTATGTTAAGAGGCATCATTATAAATCAAGTCTCCAGTGAAGTTTAATGCTATATTTTTTCTGTGTCCAAATCAGCTCTAATTCACTGAGGAAAAGAATCACTAATAAACCCCCAAAACACTGCTGACCATAATACACTTGGTAGTAACATTCCTGAGCCAAATCTGTTCCCGGGATTCACTCAATTCCATAGGGCAAGAAAGGTCAGACTTCAGGAGAAATTTGGAGGTAATCCTCATTAAATCTGGAAGTCTATAAGGTTATCAAATGCAGAAGACCAGAAAGAAGAGCTAACACATAAATGTGTGAATAAAAATTGAGTTCAGGATAATGAGAATAGCAGGGGAGTATGATGCATAGAAATAAGTGGGGGCAAAACTAAAAAGCCAGCATCAAGTGGATAGCCGCACAAACAATTACCAATATTTATATTCCTATACTACCACTAAAGTCTTTCCCTGGATGGAGTAGGGATTAGGCCAAGGTGACAGAAATGGCTCAGGGTTGGCTTTTTTCATTTAAAGATCTACCAACTTTAAGCTACATCAAAGTTGGAGAGGAAGTTTTCCTTAGAGCAGCACTAATTGCGAAGCATCATCACCAGAAGAGCGTTTCTTTCCATATTCAGTTCCAGCTCCTATGCAGATGTTTGGCATTAGAGACGTGACAACACTTCTGAGCCTGTTTCCTGGATCCCAAGAAAAGGAGTATGCGTAACTTCTCCTGTCAGATGGCCATCTACAAACTACTAATGGGCATTGTGAAGATGGAGCTGCGCGCCAAAGTGGAACATTATTACCAGGATATAGAATTATTACCCGCTAGGATGAAGCTCCCCACACAAGAGATGAAGCCGGAGAGGAAAGAGTTGAAGGGGAAGGTGCCCACGAGGAGACAGTAGCCGAACTGCAGCGCCCCGGTCAGCAGTATATAAAGGAGATAGGCGTCCAGCAACTTCAGCCGCTGCGGAGTAGAGCTCAAGTACTCCTCCAGGAACCGCGAGATGACGGACACCACCGACGCCGACATGTCGAAAGCGAGAGCTTAGGATACCGGACGACCCCAAGCGACGTGCGTGGCTCGCGCATGCGTGCTGGCGGGCTCTAACCACGCCCACGCCGGTGGGCCAATTGGCGCAGGCGTAAAGGCTGGCCTTGTTACGTCCCAAGGAAGGCGCAGGCGCAGACCGCATCCTCAGACTGCGAACTACAACCGGAAATAGATTAATGCGCCTGCACGTAGACTATCTCGGCCCTGGAGACGTGTACCACCATATCTTTATTTCCGCCCTGCGTTTGTTGACGCCTGCTGTTGCTCTAACGACAAGATTTGTGACAGGAACAGGGGGAGAGTTTTAAGCACGGACTGTGTAGTCTACCAGAGAGTTCCGGCTCTCTTTGGTCCTAGTATCCTCAGTGATCAAACGAAGAGAATTTGCTTAGAGATCAAGCTGGCGGTCTAGGGATTTAACCTGCCGAGCCCTAATTCTCTTAAAAGCTCTGTCTGCAGATGCCTGCGACCAATCACTAAAGCAGGTCAAGTTCTCCGCAGTGACAACTATGTTTATCCGGGGCAGGCGCCAGTTTACACTGGCGGGCAGGGGTTGACCTCTACAGGATCCTGAACTGAAACACTTAGCACCACACCCTACAATGAGTGAAGATCTTGCTCTAGGAAGAACCTAAGCCAGCAGGTATTCATTCATTCAACAAACTTTTGTTGGGTACCAAGGAGGGCCAATAGCTCGTAGTTAAATTGTGGGGATTTTTAGGTTAATCTAACAGTCACCGTCTAAAAAGACAGCTAGTCACTTATGCGTGGAGTGCAGCAGGGTCAGGATCAGCAGCGATCAGTCCCAAACTGACATCTTAAACCTGTTGTAATATCCCGAGATGTCAATGTTGAAAGGCTCGCAAGAGCATGTTTGGTTCAACCTTTCCCTCTCCGAATCATTTTATAAAAAACGAAATGAAAGTTTGGAGTTTTAACAAATACAGTAAATTGGTTTTAGCGTTTTACCTTAAGAAAACTTAAGTTCTGCGTTCTGGTTTGCAGTGCCCTTCCTTACAAGTTTACAATAATCTGACCCTCTAAACCTAGTATCTGTCGTCTTTCAGTTGAAAAGTCTACCGGCACATAATCGAGTACTTCATTTCAGCGTTTAAGTTACTTTCAACGTTAGCCCTACCTAGCTAAATAAGCAAAATTTCTAAGCCAGCAACTGACCATTACCTTGTCACTTGTTATTTGTATTTAGCCTGGAAACACTTAGCACCACACCCTACAATGAGTGAAGACCATTGCCCAGGTTACAGTGAGTAACTCAACTCGTGTCCTTGGAAAGCCTTAGTCTGTTAGAAGAGGTAAATCCATATTCACAACCAAAAAGTTTGCACTGCTTAATGAAGTGCCTTAGTGCTCTTGTGTTACTGTAGAATGGCTGGGATGAGGAAGGATAACCAGACTGGTTCTTGTTCAACATACTAAGACATCCCTCTGCAATTGAACTTTTCTCCCTGTCTCCTCACAAGTAGGAGAGCAGAGCAGATTCCTCTGGTGTTCAACTTAAAACCAAATGGGCTAAGTGGCTGCTTTAAATCATCCAGTAACAAACTCCGCAAGAACTTTCTATGCCATCACCGCAGCAACTTCCAGCAGTGTCTTGGCCTTTGATCCCTGTCAAGTGTCATCATCAACATCTCCATAGGAACTCCCTAGGAAGACAGAATCATCAAAAAACATCACCCACTGAGACAAAGCCATTCTAATACAATGAACTAAAAATGTCCTCAGCTATCTGAATTAACAATAGGAAAAAGTTTTGTTTTGTGCTCAGTGTATGACCTTATCCAACCTATCAATAGGAAATCATACTATTGTTGGTTTTGAGTAGGGTGAGTCAGAACATTAATATGTGTAAAAAAAAAAAAAGTCCATGGGTGAGAGAGGTAGATAAAAGTTCAAGTTCTGAAGCCAAGCAAAAAGGGCTTTGAACTTTGACCCCTATGTATGTACAACTAATTATCTAACCTGTCCCCAGTCACTTAGCATTTAATTTGTTGTTTCCTTCTTCCTCTTCTTTTTGACAAGGTTTCTTTGTGTAGCCTAGCCTGGAACTTGCTGTATATCCCAGAGTGGACTCAAACTTGCAGTCCTCCTGCCTCTGCCTACTAGGTGCTGAAATCACAGGTGTGCACCTCTATGACACTTAGAGACCTAAGAGAGTGGCACTCATCCTTGGAAGAGGGTTACTAAGAACTGTTGAGCTCCCTACAACACGGACCTGAACACATGCTTGAGCATCACTGCCCTGTTCAGTAGAATTTTCCTTAATGGAAATGCCTGTGCCAATCAGTTTGAGCAATAGAAATGTAGCTAAGGGTAGCCAAGGAAAGTTTATTTTATTTTTGTTAAATTAAAATGAAGCCAGAGGCTGGATAGGTGGCTCAGCAATTAAGAGGTACTCAGGTATGGGTACTGATGAGCTTATCAGCTCCACCTACCTTTGGAGTGTTTAATGATGACATGCAGGCACAGGAAAGGTAGTTGGCAAATTAGATTTTACTCCTAGAGACTACCTTAATGGGGCTGCAGAGATGGCTTAGTGGTTAAGAGCACTTGTTGCTACTATGGGGGGGACCTGGGTTTGTTTCTCAGCACCAACATGGAGGCTCACACTATCCATACCTCAAGTTCCACTTAGGCAACACGTATGCATGTATGTGGTGTACATTTGAGTAAAACACTAATACACATAAAATAATTTAAGTTTTTTTTAAAAAAAACAATACTTTAATAGTGGATCAAATCAGTCATGTTTTTTAAAAAATCACATGTTTTATAAACAGGAGGGTGTATTTTTCCATACATGTACATCATGTGTCTTGACTTCAAGATAAGACAGGGAAAATACATTTTTCTCCCCAGGGGCCTGTCTAGATAGAGTTGGTACCAAGAGTCCTAGATCTGCCTGAGTTATCTCAGTTCAGGGGATACCTTAAGGATAACTCTAGATATAAAAGACATTTTCCATATATTAGAATTTCTTCCTTCTAAGAAACCATGCTAAAGCTGATTGGGCACATGAGGAGACAGAATACAAATGCTGTCTGCACTGTGTTCTAGAATCTAGAGTCCTAATACCAGGTCCACCTGATCAACCTTGCCTCAAAAGGACGCACATTTTATAGGTTATGAGAAAAGTGGGAGCTTTTCTTATCCTGGGAAAACAGCTCAGAATTTCTGTAGTGTCGTTTAGATTATAACCCCCCAAACCCTAGCACTTAATTCTTCAGTCTGTAGGCAACCACGCACACTTCTGCTTACTAAACTGCTCCACCATGCATTTATGCATTTACCAAGGGCCAAACACCTACCCTGCCACACCTGTTCTACGTGCTGGAAACAAAGCAGAGTACTAGATAGGCGAGATTCCCTGCAAATTTAGTCTCTAGTGGAGGGAAACATAATGAGTAAGAAAATTGCAAGTTCCTCTCCAATAGTAGTGTTCTGAAGAAAGTAGAGAACAAAGGTCATGTGATAGAGCAGCCATGGAGGTCTCTTAGAAGTTAGGGGAGGGGGGGTCTGAGCTAAATTCTGACTACATAGTTGCCAGCTCTCCAAGTCAGCCCAGGGAAGTCTGGGACCACCAGAGCAGGTCACTGCCTTTCTCTTTGATTCTTTGTGCCAACATAATGTTTGGCTTTGGACATAAGAAGTAACATTTTTAGAGTAAGTGAGTATGCTAAATGTTTCTTTGATTTATCTTAGTTAATTCTCACAAGACACAATCCAGAGGAAGAAGCAATCAGGCAAAATGACTTACCCAGGATCAGGAAATGGATACATGGCTTGAATTTGACCCAGACTTTTGACTCTCCATTCTGTGCTTTTAATTAACTAGCGGGTCTCCTGGAACACCACACCTTCAATGCTTCTGGGGAAAAAAAAATGCAACTTCCTAGTGTCATAGCAAACTAGCTGAATTAGAACCTGAGTTGCCTTCCCAATGCCTGTATGTGCTGAATTTTAGGACTATTGTACTTTGCTAAAAGAATGGATGAAAAATTCTGAAAATTCTAGATCTCTTAAACTTTAAACCCTTATAATGATCACTTTAACACTGTTTCAGGAAAGAACAAATATCAGACTCTCCTATACCTTTTACGAAGAACACAAAAAAAAGAAAAAGAAAAAACTTTAGGACTAGGAACATAGCTTAGCTGGTAAAGTGCCTACCTAGCAAGCAGGAAGCCCTGGACTCAATCTGCAGTCCTGAATCAACATACCTGGCCACACACACCTACAATCCCAGAACTGCAGAGTTAGAAACAGGAGAATCAGAAGTACAAGGTCATCCTCAGATACACATCAAATGTGAGGCCAGCCTGGAGTACATAAAACCTGTCCTGTGTGCACGCGTGTGGGCGCGCGTGTGTATATAAAACCTCAAAAAAGAGGAACAATGGAAAAAGAAAAAGGTACTTTTGTGAATTTTTCTCTCCTGAAGTAGGGTTAACCTAATGTCGCGATGATGGGAATCAGAGCAGCTCCAGGAATGTCAGGCCCCCTTTGCCAGTTCAAGTGAAGCTAGCGTCAAGATTTGGCTCCTCTGCTTATCCAGCCTGAAATGTGCTCAGAGCTTATGGGCTAAGTCACTTCACATTCCACATCCTGTATCCCACACCCACATACATAAAGTATGCCCAGCCTTATATGTTAGTCCTTTAACTGGCCCGCCTCTCGGAGGGGAGGTCCTCCAAATGGAAGCAGGATTCAGCTACTCTTTCCTTGGAAACTAGATTGGGGCCAAACATCCCCCCCACACACACACAACTCTGCCTTGAACTGTAAATACAGGATGCCCCAAATACTGCATGGAGCATACTTAGTCTTAAAATTGCTGTCTAAATTCAAATTTAGGCATTTTGTTTTTTGTATTTCTGGAATCTGGAAATCTTGAGTTACAATATCCAAGGCCCTTTTGTAGGAAGCAACCCGTGATGACTCCATGGACATCTAAGCCATTTCATTAGAAGGACTTACCAAAGGCAGGTGAAGCGTTCGGGACCTGAGCTATAGAGGGAAGCTCAGGAACGTGAGCAAGAGACCTCAATTAAAGAGTTTCTTCACTTTTTAATTGTGGGAGGGGTGGAGGCGGGGCTGGTGACATTACAGTAGTTTTAAACTACCAGTCACCCTCGCTGGCCCCCAGAGGTGTGTGATCCGGATTAGAATCCTACTTTTGCGAGACCCATGTGCTCGGCCTAGACGCAGGCCGGCAGGAGCGAACAGAAGGAAGCACTCCACTAGTTTCAGCCCAGGCGAGGTGCTGGTTCGCCTGCCCCCAGTGCCCACGATTGTACCCCGCTAGCGGACCAGGCCACGCCTCCGGGTCCGCCCCCTTTGTTATCTGATACTTCTCTGGGTCAGCTGGTGCTAGCGTCAGGCGGAGGGATGGGCTGGCTCTCCTCGACCCGGCAGGGCTTGTTTACTATGGCTGATGATCTGGAGCAGCAGTGAGTTACTCCTATCCGTTTCTCTTTCTGTCTCTGTCTATCGGTCTGGGCCAGGATCCGGGGACTGTCTGTGGTTGCGGACAGCTTCAGACTTCCCCACCTTTCCTTTTCAGGTTGGCTTCCAGGGAGGGATGGGGTGCGCTGAGGAGCCCCGGGAGCGATGAGCGAAGGCTGCGGACCTGGGGGAGCGTTGAGGGATGAGCCTGTGTTCATCCTGGGGACTCCGACTTTCCACTTAGTCTTCGTGATCGCCCCCTGGTACCCCAGTTAGATTGGTGGTAATGCGCAAAGGATAAGCTTGCTCTTCCTGTCCCCAAAGCAAGCTTGAGAGACGCGGACATGGGGCCAGCAGCCGGGTGCTTGTCGCTTGTCGTCGACTTGCCCCGGGAATAAAGTCATGGGTGTGAAAGGCCCTGAAGGAGAAGGCATGGGTAGGAGATAGAAATCACCAGTGCGCTGGAATTAGTGTGGAACTGGCTTTCGAGTTCCTTTAGCGCTTGGCGCCTTCTGCTTGCTATCCTAGTTGATAGTGGTCTTAATCATAAACACATGCTTACTGCTGTGGTTTCAGAAGTAGGTTTGTTAGATTGGGAGGTGGGGTTACCGTTCACCCAAGGGCATCAAGTTTGAGAGCCACCTGTGGGTGATGTGATGACGGTCTAACAGGATCAGGGAAAAGTTGCTTGAAGGAGAATGACTCAGCTTCGAACAGGGCCTTCCCTTGACCTAATATTTGTCCTGTTTGATCTGCAGAACACAGCCTGCCGAAAGAAATAACTTTGTAACTATAGTTTAAAAAAAAAAAAAAAACAGCTTGTGGGACTTGAAAGAACTGCCCAAGAGAGTATTGCTTTCTAAGAGGAAATTTATGATGCCTACAGTGACTTGGGGAAACAGCATTAGAACCAGAAAAGACACAGGTCTTTCAGCTCCGTTTTACAAATAAAGCAACAGATGCTGGATAGGTGTCCATAGAAATTCAGAGACTTGCTCGATTACAGGGGTCGAGGTACCTACCACCCAGGCCAGGCTAAATTCATGGATAAGTGGCTTTGTTAAGAGGATGCTTTCCTCACTTTCCCACCTCACCTCCCTAATAGTACTGGCACCCAGTGTGACCGGCACCATCCCCTGTTCTCTTTCTGGACTGTGTTTGGAGAAGAAAGGCAAAGCTGTTTGCCACGCGTAGCTCCATGTGCCCCCACCCCATCCCTTCCAGGACTGTGTGGACTGCGGCCAGTGTTGCTGTCTCAGGACAGCACTTCTCTTGAGCTCTGCTGTAGAGAGTTACAGAGATATGTGGGCTTCAGATGTCATGATCTGACTTGTTATAGTCTACAATGCAAAGAGGAAGTTTCTCTTTTGAGACTGGCCAAGTTCTGTTGTCCTGGTACTGGTGCTTCAACCAATGAGAAATTCTGGCAGACTGTTAAAAGGATCCTGAATGTTCCTAGGATTAGATTGGTTGAGACTCACAGCTTTCATCTGACCAAAGCCATTGATCTAGCACTCCCAAAGCAACATTAGGTTTTTTTTTTTCTTAAACCACAAACTTTCATTAAGAGTAGCTACTTACAAAATAGTAATAATATATACAGGTAATGATTCAGCCAAGGGAAAATAATGTTGATTTGGAGTTAATCTATATGCTTTAGATGTTAACTGACAAAGTTTTTAGAAACTTATGAGGCAGATGCAATTACCTCCCCTTTAAGGGTGAAGAAACTGAAAATACAACTAATGTGCCACAGTCACATTGCTGGTAAGTGACCATGCTGGGATTAGAACTCAAGCTTCTGGCTTTAGATGGCATTCCCTTCAGAAAACAAATACAAATAAGATGTGACTATATATGAGTCCTCAAATGTGACCTCAAAAAGCTGAGTCTGCAAGGTCCACAGAGGAGGCATCCTTCTTCTAACTTGCTGTGTGACCATGCTGTGTATCAGATTACCCACATGTGAAGTAGAGGTTGGACTAGGAAATTTCCAAGAAAAAATCCAAATCTAAAATCCAGATTACCCACATGTGAAGTAGAGGTTGGACTAGGAAATTTCCAAGAAAAAATCCAAATCTAAAATCCCTGCTTCACATGATACTCAGGGTACCCATTGTATATGCTATGAGTAGTTGGGATGGTTCCTCGACAGGATGCCATTGTCTTTTCATGTTCATACCCGCTATCCCTGGCTGCAGCTCTTCACCTAGGCTCCATCACCTTCACCTAGGCAGAGTTCAGAAAAAGATAAATAACATGGAAGATAGGAAAAGTAGAGGAAAAACTATAATTCACTGAGCAACTAAATTTGTGGTAGGCACCTGACAAGATTCCTTACATGTTTGGACCTCAATACCAGTCTGTTCATCAGTGATAGGTCTATAATTCAGACCCAGGAGTTCTGTTTATTCAAGAACTAGTGCTTGTAACCTCTTCTCTGTGATGGCTTAGTCACTGGGTGTGAAGGAGAAAGCAGGATAAGTTATCAGTTTTACTCAAGGACATAGGCAAGCTTTCTCCTCATTTACAACCTGAAAAATGGGCTAGAGGCAATCTGTGTCTTTTAGTGGGCAACAGTAGGACATGAATCCAGATATCCCACCTGTGATCCCCGCCTGCCCCAGCTCCAAGTTCAGAGCTGATGTATTCCTCAATCAGGCAGTAACAGTACCCCAAAACTCCAGAAACATGCAGGACAGCAGACGGCATGGGAATTTGTCTGTCCTAGCCTAAAAGAACAGCTAGTTCTGGGGGTGGCAAAGAATAATGGAAATATTAGTTAAATATTTCCTCTCCTTTATAGTCTCCTTGAACATAAATTATAATAACCAATAACAAAGAGGAGTTGCAAAGCCCCAGAGAGATAATAAATGTGAAAAAGTGAAGTTTTGTGTACATGGTGTCTGATATCTATTAAGGATCATTGTTGTTAATAGGCATTTGCCAAGGAAAGAGTAACAGTATATCAGGCTGCTAAGACATTGCTGATGCTGAAGAACATGAAGGACAGACCTCCTAAGATTGGAAGACACCTTGTACCCTGATAACTCTTGAAGCTCAGCAAGGCTGAGAACAGTGTTTCCTTTTCAGTGTTGCCAATAAGTTCCTCTGTCTTGTTGTAGGCCTCAGGGCTGGCTGAGTAGCTGGCTCCCCGCTTGGCGCCCCACTTCCATGTCTCAGCTGAAGAATGTGGAAGCCAGGATCCTCCAGTGTAAGTAGAAGTGACAGTTTGCTACTCCCCTTTAGAAAGTCTAGAAAGGATGCAGGATCTTCCTGAGCCTGGATCCACAGAGCCCACCGATTCCTCCTTAGGAGTACGTGGGCTAGAGGAAAGAAAATGAGTGGTTTGAGGGAAGAGGCAGACAGACAACACAGAATTCCACGACAGTGGTCCCTCAACTCCCTAGTTTTATGATAGCTCCTTCCACATCCTACAGTGTCACCTTAAACCCTGTACATTCTAATGTACATTATTGCACACAGACATTTCACCCCTCCCTTTCTCTTTTCTCTATTGCTTCTTCCTTTTTTCCTTGTCTTCTAAACAGATAGCTAAGTACTTTTTAATGTACCACCTTCCTACTTGAGTGTCAGCAATTCTATGCTTTCTCATATTGCTATTTCCTGCCTTCTACTCAGGTATAGTCTACCAGCTATCTGGTTACCACAGTTATTTGGAGTTCACACAGACCAGATCTTATGAGCAATATTGAAGAAGGATACCCCATGAGCAGCAATAGCCATTGGTTCAAACAAGACCCTGAGATCATGTCTCCTGCATCCCCCAACCCCTATCACGATCATCTCCACCCTACTGCTCTGCCCAGCCAGAGTTTCTCTCTCTGCCCCTGAAAAGAACCACAGCTCTCAAGGCTCCATCCAAATACAGACTGACACACATAGGCAGCTCTTTCTATGAGGGTAGCCACGTTAGTCAAAAAGCACTGCCCCACCTTGGTGTCTAAGAGGAATAAGCCCTTGGATTAACCCAATGCCATCACCACCTCCACCTCCACAATTCTCTCTGTTCATCTCCAAGCATGTGCAAATTCACGAAAAATGAGTTGTATGACATCAGGGACCCAAAGGGAATTAGAGACACCATCTTGAAAAATAATATGGTCCCCTCTTATTGCCTTTAAACAAAATATTTGGTCTAGAAATTTTCCTTGGATTCATTAGTATATGAAGGATAAAAGAAAAATTATTCTGGCACTTGTTAAATAAGTCTATTAGAATGACTATATAAAGCTGCTGTCATTGGGAAGATTGCATTCTCAGTTCCCCACATGGCCAGAACAACTGGGGATGTATGGCTAAGGAACAGAGACAGTGGATGGAAATCACTAAAGACACCAAGGACAGGGAGCTTTTTCTGAGTGGACTCAAGATTCTTGCTGAAGAAAAGTCAAGGAATTATACATCAAAGGCAGAAGCAGATTCACTGGATCAGATGTAAAGACAGAGGGATGGGGGACATAACAGGGTAGTTGGTGCTGACCTGACTTAGGATTCTGCGGAAAACCAGGCTGAGGAGGCTGAAGATGGATGGGGACTGTTTTATTCACCTTTTATTCCTAAGATAAAGCATTGACCAAATCAAACTAGGGGAGGAAAAGTTTATTTGCCTTACAGGTTATAGTCCATTATCAACTTTAGAAGCCAAGGCAAGCCTCAGGTTTAGTAACCTGAGGCAAGAACTGAAACAGAGACCATAAAGGAATGTGGCTTACTGACTTGCTTCCCATGCTTTCTCGACTTGTTTTCTTTGTACTTTTTTTGTGTTTGTTTGTTTGTTTTGTTTTGTTTTGTTTTTTGAAACAGGGTCTTTCTATGTGGGCCTAGCCATCCCGAAACTCACTCTAGAGACTAGGCTGGCTTCCTAAGGTGATCCCTTTAGGAAGAGAGAAAAATGAAGAATGTAGTCCAGGAAAAATGTCTGTGTTTTCAGGAAGCATTCTTGTTGGTTTACCCTGGAATTCTTCCCTTCCCAGGTCTCCAGAACAAGTTCTTGGCCCGTTATGTATCCCTCCCTAACCAGAACAAGATCTGGACGGTCACTGTGAGCCCAGAGCAAAAGGACCGCACCCCCCTGGTGATGGTACATGGCTTTGGGGGTGGTGTGGGCCTCTGGATCCTCAACATGGATTCACTGAGTGCCCGCCGCACACTCCATACCTTTGATCTGCTTGGTTTTGGGCGAAGCTCAAGACCAACATTCCCAAGGGACCCAGAAGGAGCTGAAGATGAGTTTGTGACCTCAATAGAGACATGGCGGGAGACCATGGGAATCCCCACCATGATCCTCTTGGGGCACAGTCTGGGAGGATTCCTGGCCACTTCTTACTCCATCAAGTACCCTGAAAGGTATGTGAATCTGCTCTCTCCCTCGTGAGCTGATTCCATGCCTTACTAGGCACATCCCAATATTTATTTCCAGTAATACTCTCATTTCCCAACAACTTAAGAGTTACAGTTCCTCCAAGCAAATGCAGTATATCTTCTCATTATTTTTTCTGTCAATGTAGGGTTAAACACCTTATCCTGGTAGACCCATGGGGCTTTCCCCTACGACCAACTGACCCCAGTGAGATCCGTACACCTCCAACCTGGGTCAAAGCTGTGGCATCTGTCCTGGGCCGTTCCAATCCATTGGCTGTTCTTCGAGTGGCTGGGCCTTGGGGTGAGTCACTTCCAGATGAAAAACTATCTTCAAATCAAGGCCATCCCATTCTCCTCGATCCCCCTGTTCCCGTGTCATCTTCACTTGTTCATAAAAAGTAGGCCTGTCCCTGACATTGTTACTTAAAAGTCCAGGACCTCATCTCTGTATTGAAAGTTTCAATGATTTATTATTCTCCCTTCATCTTCACCAGCAGATAGAACAGAATGACTGCCGTATGTGTTGGCAGAACCCAGAGAAAGGAAGGGGCTATGATAATATACTGCTTGTCAGCTACATGAGTGAGTTTGTTTGAGAACCTGATAGTGTAGTAACCTCCATTGGATCCCATTCCATGGTTCCCCAGCACCTATAGCAAGGAGGACTCAGAATCTCAGCTTCTGATGTAACACATAATGACAGAGAGGTCCCTCTGAGCCGTGCCCCTCCATAGTCGCACCACATCTCCCTCTTCTGGATTTCTTAGCACTAAGCAGCTGTCCAGAAAGTTCTTTATGCAAGAGGGACAGAAACAGACAGGACACACTATCAAGCATCATGTCAGAGGTGCTGCAAGTGCACCTCTGAGGAGCTCTTTACACTGGTGACGTAAGAAGCAGATTCATTCTTTTGAAAGGATTGGTGATCTCTGTTTGTACTGATAGCTTGTGTTTATATAGAAATGTTCAGTAGTCTCTTGTTACAGAGGCTGAAACAAAATAGCTCCTAATTCAGAGTAGAAAATGAGTGCTGGTATAGAGGTAGCACAGGAGTTTTGGAAGAAAGGGAGTAAGCGAGAGACACAGGTGCCAAAGGGGAGTAGGTAGACAGTGCCCTGAGCTCGGAGCCAGGTGACTCCAGCAGACCACTTACCATCCTTCCTGCTCTAACTGTTCTCCCCTCCCCGGCCTTGGACCTGGCCAGATCCACACAGGGCATCAGCTACTGGGTTGCATGGCTGCCTGGCAGCCATGGAGGACTGTGCTGGAGGGAAGGCAGGGCCTGTGGCCATATTCTCTGAACCTCCCCCATTATCTGTCATGGACAAAAGACGTGCCAGGAGAGAGGAAGAGGCCAGTAGGCCCAGTCCTCACAGTCTGCCTGCTTGCCTGCCACTAAGTATCTGTGCTCTGTGATGAAAGCCTGGGTCAGCAGTGCCGTTAAGGTCACCTTCTCATGTATTCTTTTAAGCCTGGAAATGAGAGAGTGCTTGGGAAATGGTAGGGTTTCCTCTGCTACCTTCAGATGATTGGGAAGCCATAAGGTTCCAGGGGAGGTAACTTAGATTGCAAACTTACTCACACACCCTCACACAACTTGTGAGCCTATAGGAAAAGTTTTGGGACTTACTAAAGTGAAAATTGCCAGGTTCCTTGAGGGTGGTAGACTGTCTCTAAACTCCTTGGTGATGGAAGAATCACACTCTGACATTTGAAGTCGTCTGTTGCTTCCCAGCAGGTTTCTGCACTCTTCTCTCCACTGCCGTGTTAAATGCATAAAGGGCATAATTTCTTAGATACATTTGGTTAAGGTTGTTTAAGCACAAGCAAGCAGGACTTTATGCTCTCTCCTCTCCCGCTGCCATCCACACTGGCTGCTCCATGGTTTGTTTGTTTGTTTGTTTTGTTTTTTGAGGGAGGGTTGGGTTTGAGTTGTTATTATTCTTTTTGTTCTTTGGTAGGGACTTAAAATAGGGTCTCACCATATCCGTGGACTGACCTTGAACTCGAAATAATCCTCCTGGCAGGCGTGTGCCAGCACACCCAGTGGCATGTTGTTGTTTTTTCTGTCCTCTCCCAGGGCCTGGGCTGGTGCAGAGATTCCGTCCAGACTTCAAGCGCAAGTTTGCAGACTTCTTTGAGGATGACACCATCTCGGAATATATCTACCACTGCAATGCTCAGAACCCCAGGTGAGGGCAGCGTCCGGGAACAGCCCAGGGGGCATGGCTGAAGAGTAAAGCCGGAGCTGCAGGCTCTTCTGCTTTATTCTTCTCCACAAAACCCTGACTCAGGGAACACTGGCACCTGCAGGCTGATCATTTCCAGAGAGAGTTCCCTAGGGATGGTCAATAAAGGTATAGAAGATAATAGATTTAATTAAGCATGCTGTCCCTTTCTAGAGGAAGACCTCATGCTTCCCTAGTGATCAGCAGCTGACATGGTGAGAAACGGTGTGGGAAACATTTAAACGATTTTTTTTAGCTGAAAAACTGATAAAAAGTTGTGTTTTTGGATTTTGGTTTGATTTTACAGTCAGATGTGGTTTTGTTTTTTCTTAAGGAAAATAGAGAAAGAAGTCTTTGCCCATCCACAACCTTCAGTTTCTGAATTTCCTCGTTCTCAGTCTAATATGTCATGTAACTGATTCAGAGAGACTCCTTGCATGTGTCCTTTTGTATACATACACATGTGATATATCTATAGAATACATTTCTGGAATACATCCAAAGAAAGAATATACATTTATTTCAATTATATATACTTTGAAATAGCATAAAATTGTCATAAAAATCCTTTTCCTCTTTTAGAGATGTAGAAGTGTCCTCAGAACTGTGAGAAGTTCTCATCTCTGGCTGCAAACTTGCTGACCTTCAGTTTTGGCAGCACTGACGGCCAGGGCAGAGCCAGGAAAATAATCTCACATACCCAGGCCCTGTGAGAGGCTGAGGCCAGCAGGGCACATTGGCACCACCACCCTGTGGAGACCTCACCCTGACCCTGCAGGAGGCACATACACTACCCACCCCTTTCCAAACCTGTCCAAGTCACTGTGAGCCTGAGGCTGTGGGGAAGGTGAGGCTAGGCCTTTCAACAATACTGTGAACCTTACTCATGCTCAGCATTGCATGTGAGTACAGCTAACATCAGGGTCTGGGTTAAACCATGTGCCCTAAGAACCCCAGCTGCCAGAGTGAGCTCTCCCAGATTCCTGTTCCTTGGCTCCTCTCAATTCCCCAGGGGCTTGTTGTCAGTCCTGAAGGCCCAGCTGGCAGCATTCTGCCCTTCCCTTCATCTGAGACATAGTCCTGTGCAACAGCCTCCCACTCCGAGCCACAGAATATTGAATCTTGCTAGGTGTTCATGTCCCAGAAGAAGCAAAGACACCATCAAGTGGCCATTTCTCATCGTCTTCCTCCAGACATCACTCAATTTCATAACACTAGGCTCTTTCACTCTAGCTGACTAGTTTTCAGTAATTCCCATCAGTCCTTTGGAAAACATGAACTCTGGAGAAGGGGAAAATGTTTGAGCAGTACTTTCTTCACTCCACCTAGACTTAGTGCTGTTTATATCTTCATTCTTTTCATCTTGACCTAAAAAAAAGTGTACATTGTAACAGAATATTTTTATTTATCAACATTTATATTTATTAATACTTAGCAAATCTTATAAAACACTTAAATCCTATATCCTAAAACCTACAATCTAAAATTACCTTAATACCTAAAAACACTCTAATACCTATCTAAAAACAATTAACACTATTTTAACTTTCTTAAAAGGATATTAATATTCTTAATGTGGGTCTGTGCAGGTGGCTTGGTTTATGGCAGTCCCCTCAGATAATATTTTTGAAACTTAAACTTCGTTGGACCTTACTTTCCCAGTTCACAATGCCAGTTTATTTCTACCACCAAACTGTGGCCAGTTTATAAAGTCAGTCTATTCCAGCTGCCAAACTTTTTCAATCAGCTAAGACTCACCTCCATGGTCTCTTTGGCCCAGGCAAGTCTCAAGGCTGAAAACCTCTCCAAGCAGCTTTCTAACTCCGCTTACCTTTGCTCATTTTTCCAGTGCTCTAGGGCCCCAAGACAGACACCTTTAAAGGACTCTCTCTCAGCAGGTTTATTCTGTGCTAATGTGTTAATGGCGTACCTTGCTGTGCTCTTCTTCAGCGTGACTTCTCAGTTGGTGAGGAGAGAAGGAAGAGATTGACTGTATGGAGTTCTTTGGCTTACATATTCCATTATTTTGCGATCCTTGGCAGTCTCAAGGGTCCATGAGATTTCTCTTGATATCCAGCAATCCCGTTGCTTCTCAGGGCAATTGATGTCATCTCCCTGGCTTGTGCAGTTTTTTTTAGCAACACCCCTTCAACAGGGCATATTGTCTGGCCACAACTGGCTTTTTGTCCATATCAGCAAACCAAAGGGACACCAAGCTCCTTCTTATGTGCTGTCAGATGCTAATTTGAACTGCCTACTAAATTTCACTAAAAAGACTTTAACTTCTGCCACAGTACATAGTTCTCTCCAGTTTGTATATGAAAAAATTGAGATGTATTCTAGTCATGTGACTTGTCGAGAAGACATGATTTAAATTCCTGTGTGACAGAGTCTGTGGTGCAGTGTGTCATAAAGGTGTTCTCTGCTTCTGCGGGCAGAGACAGAATGCATCCTGGGGTGCAAAGGAAACCAGGAATATAACAACATCAAACAGGCAGAGCCCAGGAGGGAGCATTGTCCTCCACCTCCCCTGCCTCCCACAAAAGCTGCAAGCTAATCGGAAAGCTGGCTCCTGTCCAAGCCTCACACAAAGCTGACAGGGAGAATGGATTCACATTTGTGGTGTCTCCTACCGGAAGCTGTTGATCCTCAGTCTCAAAACCTAGGATACATTTTCATTCTTCATCCCAGACTATCTTCAGCAAAGCCCTCTTGGTTTAGCACTCACTCTTCAGGGCTCACCTCTAATGAATTCTCCCTCTGTCTCCTCACCAGCTTTACCCATGATCTGTAGCTCTCACCCCCTTTCATAATCATTGGGGAATGTCAAGTTAAAAGCACAATTAAATAGTTATTTACCTACCACCTTCCGAAGATATAAGTAACAATGCAAGCTCCAGGAAGGCAGACACCACATCTGTCTTGTTCCTTGCCCTTTCCCCAGCCCAGGTGTGAATATATGCTGCCTAAGTACTGGCTGGTTCTTGCACAGCTCCCTATGTCGTCGTGGGTTGGGGGTTTCACAAGCATGCCTGGAGGCATGTCACTTATTTCCTCACCAATATTTAATGAGCCAGTGCAGGCTGGGAGGAGAAAATAAAGACAAAAGGCAGCAAGTTGACATGTTGCTTATCTGTCCATTGCCTCACTGCTTTGTTCTGTCAGTGGGGAAACGGCCTTCAAGGCCATGATGGAGTCCTTCGGCTGGGCCCGGCGCCCCATGTTGGAGCGAATTCACTTAATTCGAAAAGATGTGCCCATCACCATGATCTATGGGGCCAACACCTGGATAGATACGAGCACCGGGAAGAAGGTGAAGATGCAAAGGCCAGATTCCTATGTCCGGGACATGGTAGGTTGGCCTGCTAGGAGTGGGAGTTGCAGTGGACAGTGGGTGGGAAAGTCTTGGGTAACAAAGGGTGATCAAAATCAGGACAAAAATACTCAGACAAGATAGAGCAGTAGCTTTGAAAGGTTCCCTTCTCTGCTACATAGTTAAGACTTGTCTCTTTCTGTGCAACCTGGTTCAGTTAAAAGGCAGGTTCCTGAGCAGCAGCCAGGCACATGCTTCTACTCCACCCCTCCATCCTCCCCTCCCCTGCAGAGCTGGGCGTAGCAGGCTGGGCAGTTGCAGTGAAGGCTTCCTGCGAGACTTCTAACTCCTACCTGTTCTGTTCCTACTAAGTCACCATGGTTTTGTTTCCTGCATAAAACAAACAGATCAAGCAGGAAAGACACAGAATGTCTCCCTAAAACAAAATGGGCTTTTGAGATTCATTGGTTCCCAAAGGATCGTGCAACATCCAGACAAAGGGTAGAGCCTTGCCCCTGAGAAGAGCTGAGGCTAACAGGCAAGCATGACTTGCGGGAGAAGAGATGATGGGACCACTTCCCGGTGCTGGGACTAACAAGCTGAGCCACCTGTCATCTGTCCACAGGAGATCGAGGGTGCATCACACCACGTCTATGCTGACCAGCCGCACATCTTCAATGCTGTGGTGGAGGAGATCTGCAACTCGGTTGACTGAGCTGCTCTGAGAGGGAGAGGAGGAAGCCAGAGTTGCTGTCGTCTGTCTCCCTGTCTTAGTCAGAACCTCTGTCCTTTCCTCACCAACTAACACGTGCCAGCCAGGCAGAGTCTCCAAGATAGGACCACAGTGAAAAAGAGCACTTCCAATGCCAGGCTGAGGGCAAGAGGCAGAATCCACAAGAGGCCTTGGACTCCCTGCTCCGGGGAAGAGCATAAAGGGTTGCCTAGGGCCACCCATTCTCTCCATGACAAGTGTTACCAGGTGGTGATTATGAGGAGATTGTGCAAGCCATGCCATCTCCCTGCATGGCCTTCCCTTCCTCTGGACAAAGGAGGGCTCCCAGTAGCCTTTCTGGTTTGGGAATGTGTCTGAGAGTATGTTCCATACAGGACCATCTTCTTTCTCCATCACTCCACGCCTCCACCCAAACTCACTTCCCACTTGCTTGCCAAGAGCAGCTCTGTTCACCGCACAGCCCCTTCCATGACCTGGAGGTCATATCCCAAGCTCTCACTGTCAGATGGGGAAAGAGATCAAAGCAGGATATAACAGCTCCATGTGATGGGCTCCAGCAGAACTGAGTCTAGAGCCCAGGTGTGCTGGCTTCCAGCACATGTTGCAAGCTTTGTGCACTAAGGTTCCAAGCAGACACCCCTGCTGTGAAGCTGGTTTAAAACCTTGCTCCATATTCTAACCTGTTGTGCGGGTACACTGTTATCTTGCCCTGTGTCTCAATCCTCGTTGCCTAAGTTGGGACAAACAAGTCCCTTTCCTCTTGTCCCTCCCACTGTGAGGTTCTAAGCCTCTTCTGTGCCTTGGGCCCTAAAGCCCCATGTGTAGTATAGAGCAAAGGTGGCTCCTGGTAGAGAAGGGGAAAGGCCCTTCTACCCTTGAGTCAAGTCTGTATTTACAAAGTCTACAAGTATCTGCAACACTTTCTACCTGGCCCCAGAGCTGAGAGCCCTTTCCCATAGCTCACTGAGGAGCTTTAAGCCAGCAGTTCTCTGTCCTTATCAGTCACAAAATGCTTCTCACTGCCTGACCCTCTATGCCTGTCATCTGTCACGATGGTCTCCAACTCACTCTGCTTCAAAATTGCCCATAAGCCCTGTTCAATGGATCTCATTCCAGCTCTGCTCTGAGGCTCTGGGTACTAGGCTGGGCCTTGGTCCCAGGAGCCTGGCAGCTCCCACCTTCTCCTTCACTTTTATAAAGCCAACCCTTTCACCAGAATAGTATTAACTCCTGGTGCTTTATACTACTGGTCCGGCTGCCTCAGGCACCTTTTCTATATTAATAAAGAAGAGTAAATGCTGCCGATGATGACAAGGTTTACTGTTGATCCAATGAGCACGGAGTGGTGCTGTCTCATGACAGTCCATGCAATCCCCAAACAAGAAAATGAAACCAAACTAATGGCAGCACCTATGTGCCACTCCCTCACAATTACCTCAGATAGCCTACTCATGGTGGAAGAGGGGTTAGCCCAGAACACAGGTGGGTTCTGTCAGTAGGAGAATGGGGCAGAGTTGAATGATCTCTCTGCCCAATCAGCCCAGGTCTAGTACCTTACCACCCTGATCTCCCTATTCATTCTCCAGGTCTCAGCTCAGATATTCCTTACACAGGAAGACCTTCCTCTCACTACCTCCTAACCTAGAAGTTACTATTGCGTGTCTCCATTGACACTCTACTGCCCCTTTTTTTAAATGTAAACTTGGGGCTGAAGAGATAGCTTAGTGGCTAAGAGCCTTGCTGTTCTTCTAGAGACCCAAGTTCAGTTCCCACCACCATGTCAGGCAGCTACCTGGAACTCCATCTCCAATTGGCTCTGACAGCTCTGGCTTCTGCAGTCTCTTGCACTCATATGCCCTCATGCATGGGCCCACACACACTTAATGGGATGGAGAGGACAGGTAACCAGCCCAATGCCTTCTAGCCTCTGGGTGCATACATGAATGTGATGCACATAAACTCACACAGGCACACACGTACACACATGGGTTTTTAAAAATTTATCAATATTAGACAGTACATTGATGTTCTGTCTACTTGTATGTCTGTGTGAGGGTGTCAGATCCCCTGGAACTGGAGTTATAGACAGTTGTGAGCTGCCATGTGGGTGCTGGGAATTGAACCTGGGTCCTTTGGAAGAGCAGCTAGTGCTTTCAACCACTGATCCATATCTCCAGCCCCTAGATTTTGAAATCTTTCTTTTAAATCAGTCATTGTCACTTGTTTAATGTGTGTTTCTTCCCTAAACAAAATCTATCTAAGAACAAGGGGCACATTTGACACATTTCCATAATAAATGTTTGTTTCGGTCAAGTCAAAAGAAGTTACATATATCAGATAATGAAAACAATGCTCAAATCATCACCAACAGTACCTGTACTTTCTAGGTAACTTCAACTCAGCCCAGAATTCCAGCTCTAACTGCAAGTGATACCTGCTGTGCAATTAGATATACTCATAGACAGATGGACACAGATGTCTTCTGTGGTCATTACACAGCCAGGCCTGTCTCAGGACCATTCTGCTGGAGATTGTTGCACAGTAGACATATTTTACCATACTACACACATGGCAAGAGAGAAGGACTACAAAAAATGAAAACATGACCCCTTCCTAGATGAGAAATTCTAGTCTTCTGTAGAGAGACACTTAACTAAATTTTATATAAATTAAAATTGTAGCTAAAAAGTAATTCCTGTAACAGGGAAGCCTGTTGCAGAAGTGATGGCAGCTGAGCCTGAAGGGAGGGTGGCAGGCAGGAGAAGGCAGTGTGAGAGAGAAAAGCCACTGAACTGGTTTTGAGATGCACTTGAGGTTGCCATGAACCTGCTCACACAGATCCGTGGCTGACTAAAGAATGTGTACATTCTCAAAGTGTGTGGGGGTACATGCCACACAGCATGTGTGGAAGTCCATCGACAACTGTGCAGTGGGTTCTCCTCTTCTACCTTTATATGAGTTTCATGGAAGTCCATGGACAACTGTGCAGTGGGTTCTCCTCTTCTACCTTTATGTGAGTTTCGTGGAAGTCCATGGACAACTGTGCAGTGGG
>CAJQZJ010032031.1:3864947-3879709 GCA_907164525.1 Lophiomys imhausi | reverse complement strand
GCCCATCGACAACTGTGCAGTGGGTTCTCCTCTTCCACCTTTATGTGGGTTCCAGGGCTCAAACTCAGATCATCAATTTTGCAGTAGCAAACACTTCAACACACTGAGCCACCTTGCATAGCAAAGAATGTGCTTATTCTAAGAAGAAAATAATAGACTAGAGGGCTGACAATATGGCATAGTGAGTAAAGGTGTCCCCAGTCTGAGTTTAATTCCTGAAAACTACATGGCGGAAGAAAATTGATTACCACAAGTTGTTCTCTGACGTCCACATGTGTGCCATGGTATATGCTTTCACACACACACACACATACACACACACACACACACACACACACACACACACACACACACACACAGAGCATCTGATGAATATTCCTAATATTCACAGGGCTGGGACTAAGAAATGACTGTGAACATGCCACCTAATTGGTACCATTTCTAAGTGGGTCCAAGGGCTTACAATGCCATATACTGAGGATCCTAAAAGCCTAGAAGTTCATATGAAGAGACTGCACAGATAAACATAAAGTGTTGTGAAGACAAAGGAAGTGCCAGGACTCTCAGGAAATGTCCTATATTTTGGCTTCTTCCTCAAGGTAGACCATAGCAAGTCTGATCTTAACATCAGAAGAATGGGGAACTCCTGAGGAGTGCCTATCTGCTCTCGGACACATCACCACACTTGAAGAGCACAGTTGCAGGTATGGTGCATAGGCAGAGAAAATGACCCTGCTCAGCCAGTGGCCAACATAGTGTGAGATGAGTGCTGTGGTGGTGTTTTAAAAATCAAAATCCAAATTGTTTGATTTTACCAATGAAGACTCAGGAGCCAGATGCTAGGGTAAAAACTTGCTCTCTCAGAGGCAAAGAAAGCACCCAGATGCCAAGAAACCAAATAATCCAATCAAAAAAATGGGGTACAGAGCTAAACCAAGAATTCACAAAGCAGGAATCTCTAATGGCAGTGAGACACTTGAAGAAATCCTTAATCATCAGAGAAATGTAACTCAAGACGACTGAGATTCCATCTCACACCTGTCAGAATGGCTTAGATCAAAAACTCAAATGATAGCACATGCTGATGAGGTTGTGGAGAAAGGGGAACCCTCCTCCATTGTGGTGGGAGTGCAAGCTTGTACAACCACTATGGAAATCAGTCTGGCAATATCTTAGAAAACTTGGAATAGCCCTACCTCAAGACCCAGCCATAACACTTCTGGGTTTCCACCCAAACGATTCCTCACCAAACCACAAGGACATATTCTCATCTGTATTCATAGCAGCCTTATTTGTAATAGCTATAAACTGGAAACAACCCAGATGCCCCTCAACTGACAAAAGGATTAGAAAATTGTGGTACATTTACACAATGGAATACTAGTCAGCCATGAGAAACAAGGAAATCATGCAATTCGCAGCCAAATGGATAGAACTAGAAAAGCTCATCCTGAGCAAGCTAACCCAGACTCAGAAAGATGCACATGGCATCTACTCACTTATAATTGGATTTTAGCCATTTAGTACAGCTATCCTGCAACCAACACACCAAAAGGATCAGGAACATAGACTTTGTTACCTATTAATGGGACAATTTGCCCTAGGGGTGCTACCATGTAGGCTGCCAGTGCAAGAGGAAGGTCTTAGCTTTCATATGACTGTTAAACTGAGGGGGGCTGATATGTAGGGACAGTCCACATCGGAGGAGTGGGATAGGTGGGAGAGGGAGGAGAGAGTGGGAGGGTGGAACCAGGAGGTGTGGAAAGAGGATACTATTATGGAGAAGTAACTTGAAGTAATAAAAAACATTAAAAAGGAAAGAAAGCTAGCTGTAATATTTGCTGTGGAGTCACTATGTGTTGGAAAAAGGCAGGCTTAAATGAAGTCCTGACTGGAGTAGTCTGAAAGGCTGAACCAATTAAGCCAGCTACTTTAAAGTTGTCCTGGAAGCAAGTTTGGTGAAACAGCAACTGAGGCAGACTGAGGCTGGATCAAGCAGGATGTTGGAATAAATATGTCTCAGCCTCTCAGCATCCTGGAGGGTGAATTTGTCAGGGCCACCTCCATTTCATTGGTTTCTGTTATGGGTTCAGGTATAGCCACACACTGACCACTCAAACACCAGGCTCAGATTGATGGAAGTTTATTGAGCACTGAACCAAGACTGACCGATCAGGGACCCAGTCTAGATTCATGAACCAAGACTAAGACACCAAGCCATTCTCAGAGTCAATTTTTGAAGGGAAAAGATCATAGCCAAGCAGGAAGAATCAATTCTAATCCAGGTGTGTTGTGCCTAAACAACCAAAAAGAATCAATTCTATTCCAGGTACATTGAGCCTAGGTAGCTAGACAACACATTTTAGGCTGATAGGCTGAGAGTTAGGAAAGGAGAAACTTGGGGGCTTTCCAATTCCCTACCATTCTGGGAGAAAGGAGCATACATCATTAAATCAAGCAGAACATTTAACAAAAGCTATTTCTATGTTAGGCCGGCCGAGCCTGAGAACTTGAACATAGTTTCACCTTATGATTAAGATGGAGGCTAACGGAAAGATTACTACAGGTATGCTAAAAACTGAAGGAGGTCCAGCAGGGCCTGGTCCTATTATTCTGTAAACATATAAACTCTCACAAGTAATATACATGGTTGCAGAAACACATGTATTGAATATGCAGTGTGCACTGATCAGTTAAAGAGGATTCTTTGCTCTTTGAGCAGAATAAAGGCATCAAGCTTCCCCTCCCCTTATTGTCTAAATAAAAAGAAAAGATTTTTAACTCTATCACAGTAAAATTATTTACAATAATGAAGCTATTTCTCCCAAACTTTCCACAATGTCCAGATATGTTGTATTTGGGAGTCTTTGGATTAAATATTTTTGAGTTCAAAGTTCTGTAAGATGTTCATGTCTATCTCATATGAACTCAGCAATTTAAATGTCCTGAGCAGTTTGTAGTCCAAAGCTGATATTTGGGTGGTATTTGTCAGCTTAGTGTCAAACCTGTCTAGGTAGAGCATAACCTTCAACCCAAAGGTGTCCATTGTTAGCAGAGAATCTGGCAATGGAAGAGGCATGGGAAAGTTTTGCCCAGTGGTGGCATTACCACAATCCACGTGGATTCATCATTGTGGGGCCCCATCGACTTCTTGGAAACCTAAAAGGTTACTGTTAGGAATGGTAGAAAACATAAACATTTTAGTACTGTATTCAGCAAATCACAGAAAAGTTTGAGGACCAAAATCTATTAAGTACATCCGAAGTACACAAACTTTGTTTGTAGTTACTCAAACCTGAAAACATGTTCATGAAGCTAATGAAGCTTATTTCTAAAACTAGTTAACATTCTGTATGATTACTAGTATCACAACAGAAAGTTTATATATACATACTAGCATTATTTGTAAACTATTTATTAATATCTATAAATACCTACCAACCAACCAACCCCAAGACTTAGGAAAGGATACCCAGATCGACACATCACAGGTCCTTAGGGGTTAATGAAACACACTGGGTCACACAGAAAATGAAACCAAACTCAGAAGTAGAAGGGTATTAGGTGGAATGAGAAAGGGGCCCAATGGAAGGATGATGGGGACAAGAAAGGACAACAGAAAGAAAGATATAATGAAAATGCACGGTGGGCATGTGTCAGGATGCATAATGAAACTTATTGTTACCTGTAAAGCATACATGTCATGAAAACACTTCTAAAAAGAAAACAAAACTTGGCTAGAACACAGAACTAAGATAACCAGAGAACATGGAGGCTTCTTTAGTTATTCAAATCACAATCGGATCAAAGGTGAGTTATAGTAAAGTTCTAGGTCTCAAAGCGTGAGGACACCAAACTGTATTTTGGCAGAATCAGGTCATGCAGTCAATTCTTGCCTTGTGGACAGTCTCTTTCTTAGTACTGTGTTAAAGAAAGTGTCAGATTTAATTTTGCAGATTTCAGAAAGTCAAATTTGAACATTTTTCAAGGAAAATCACCCAAGGGGCTCAAAGTGGTGAGGGCAGTTTTTTTTTAATTGAGTTCATTTATGTTACTGAGTGTGTATGAACCTGATGTGTGTATGTGTGCACAGTGTGTGGGGGGGTGAGGGGTTGTGTGTTTGTGCACATGAAAGCCTGTGCATGTGGTGTTGTGCTTGTGGGGACCAGAGGACTCCCATGGAGTTGGTTCTCTCCTTCTGCACTCCAGGGATCCAATTCAGGTCAAGTTTGGTAACCTCCTTGCCTGCTGAGTCATCTTGTCTATGCTCGGGGCTTTCTTTTGTTTGCTTTTGTTTGGAGGTGGTGTTTTGTTTTGTTTTGTTTTTGAGACAGGGTCTCAATATCATAGTTCTGGTTGCCCTGGACTCACTATGTAGACAGAGCTGTCTTCATAGAGATCTCTGCCTCTCAAGTTCTGGGATTAAAGAGGTGTGTGCCACCAAGGGCATTCTACAACGTGCAGTACCAAAGGTTTTCTCTCAACAGATCTGCAGAGGGAGATATAAGAGTCGTCACCCAAGAGGGGAAAAACTCATAGGTCTGATGTGATCCAGTTATGTGCAGAAATGAACAGCAAGTCCATTCTATTAAAAAATAATTTAAACTGGCGAAAAGCAGGGAAAATTTTTGTGTAAAATTTAAACCAAAACAAAGGTTTGAGTAGGTTGGAGGTTCAGTTTATGGTGTAAAGGAATGAAACTGCTATAAATACCTGATGTAATATTGGGTCTTGCTCACTGCATTCACCAGGGGACCCAATGACTCCACTGTACCTTAATCTGAAAGTTGAGATCAAAAGAATAAACATTCATATAACAGTTTTGTTTCTTTCATATAAAACAAAAAAGTTTCCATTAGAAAAATAAAACAAGAAAAAGCCAAGGATGTAACTCAGTGGTAGATAGCCTAGCATTCATGAGGTCCTGGGTAAAATTCTTAACACACAGAAAGGTCAGGTTGGACACATGGCAAGGTCTTAAAAAAGAAAGGAGAAAGGAAAAAGGACAGGGGAAAGAAAAGCAGGAGAAGGAAAGGGAGAGGAGAGAAGAAGAATGGAAGGAAGGGAAAGGAAACATCAGATAGACAAAAGAAAGAATAGAGAAAGAAGGAAGGAGGAGGGGAGATGGAAGGAAAAGAAGGAACAGAAAGTGAGAAAGGAGAAAGGAAAGGAAACCCATAGGAAAACACACAACTATCTTTGTGTAAAGGTGATATGAATAAGTAACTCATCAAACAAGATACACAAATGACCAGTGAACACATGAATAAAAGCTCACCCTCACTAGTAGTCAGACAAACAGTTCTAATAGTAATATGCAAATAAGATCAGGGGCTGCTATGGGAAAAAAAAAGCAACAGCAAGAGGACCAGTTATCACAAGAATGTGTAAGAGAAACAAGAAACCCCATCTAAAGAGATGGGGGCCCAAGTCCTGAGATGGATGTGTGTTAGTGTGACCAGATATGAGAGAGAACAGAGAACTCTTCATGAGCATGGAGGGTGAGCCAGTTTGAAGCAGGCAGACACTCCTCAAAAAAGGAAGGAGGAGCCACCCTTCAGCTCCTGGTCTGTACCTGGTCCACCATAGCCACACAGAACACAGGGTTCTGCCTTTGATGTATCCCCACAGAACCAGCCTTTACAAGTGACTTGTCTGACATTTTTCTTTCTCTCCTTCAATAAAGTTCATTAAACAATGAAGATCATTAAACTTTATCCAAAGATACTGTGTTCTACAACTGAGAGAAAAGAGCAAAGTTCCCATGCTAACTTAGAGCCTCCAACAATCAAGGGATTAAGAACTTCCAAACCAAAAACATTTAGCAGTCAAGGGATTTGGAAATGGCTAGGGCCTTGTTATCACAGCATAGTTATGAGCCACAAGAGAGCACACACACACACACGAGAGCATCCACAGCTTCACTCCAGAGATGGAAGCACTTTTGTTAAAGTAGCAATAAAGATCTGTCAGTGGAAATCACTTGGCTAGGAGACTACCTCTCAGGAAGGCAGGACCACCCGAAGAAGGCATGTTCTCCTTGAGACACGCTAAAGAGATTGATGGAATAATTATTTCTTTAATGGGGTGGCTGTACTTTTCCTTCCCAGGCTTCCTGCCCTCCAGAGATGCCCTCCACACTGAGAACCCATGAGGTGAAGCTGGGTCTGTCCATCTTTCTGAAGGGCAGCACTCTTCCTCTTGTCTTTTGGTTTCGTTGTTTTTGTTGTTGTTTTGTCTCTCTCTTTTTGAGTGGGAGGAGTTTAAAGACAGGGTTTCGATTTGTAGCCCTGGCTGTCCTGGACTTGCTTTGTAGGCCAGGCTGGCCTCAAACTCACAGAAATCCACTCACAAATATTCTCACTATGACTCTGGATATGAGTTACTTAGCACTGTCACGGAAGTTTCCCTGACTAGTGACATAAAGATTGTCTCCCCTGCTTTTCTAAGTGCTAGATTGGTATGAATTCATCATTCTCTCCTCCACACACATATACCTCCAAAATTAAAGGCCAGGGACCTGTGAATTACAGAGTCCTTTTCTGCCTTGTGCTCCTAGTTCTGAAGAAATTGTTCTTGGTGAGAAGCAAAGCAAAGGCCATTCCACAAAAAGAACCTGTGGAAGCCAGTGAATCCATGGAAGACAGAATTAATCTGCATCCCTGATTAGCACAGCTATGCTAATGGTATATTTTTGGTGAGTTCCAGCAGAACATGCTTCTGTCTGTGAGGACATCTTACATCTTTTTTTTTTTTTTTTGGTGTTTGTTAAAGGGATACCTACAATTCTCAGATAGTTCCCATCACACTAGACAGATCTCAGGACAATCACGTGTTTCATAGTCTCCTACAGAAGGACATTGCTTGTTATATCTAAGCTAAATATGCCCTGCCACATATCTGAGCATATCTGCTGCTCACCAGGGAAACAACAATATTATGACTGTCTGCTTGTAACATCAGCAGCTGCTATGGTTCTCTCTCATGACTGACCCATTCTGTCACCTCTACAGTATTCCTAGATCTTCTTTGTAATTACAAAAGTAGATTTAACTTTGCCCCATTTTTATCATAGGATGGTCAGACATCCAAAAAAAGCTTAAATAATTATAATGGTATGAACATCAAAAACCTATCGCATAGTTATAATGTTAAAAGTCTTCATAATGTAAGAATTGTATGAAGTATGAAACATTAACAAGAAGGCTAATTTAGTATACTCAATATTGAAATAGTAAAATAATCCCAACTATGAAATCAGAGAAAAGAGAGCTTCTGGATACATTTGATATTGAATACAAACTGTATCTAGAAACAAAAACTATGAGCTTTAATTAGTAATTTAAGGTACCTTGAAAGAAAGAACAGCCAGACGTTGGTGGCGCATGCCTTTAATCCCAGCACTCGGGAGGCAGAGGCAGGCGGATCTCTGTGAGTTTGAGGCCAGTCTGGTCTACAAAGTGAGTCCAGGACAGCTTTATGCTGAGAAGCTTATGGAAAAAGTCAGTCTCAGTTTGGCGGTTGAAACAGACTGACTTTAAAAACTGGCCAAAATTTGGTGGTTGAAATAAATTGGCCTTCCTAACTGGCAAAGTAAGGCCCAATGGACTTAAAGTTTGAAAGGTCCTGCCTGATGGGACTGCTGTAAACCAAGTCACCCTACACAGACCTACATAAAGAATATTAGCATCCTTTTAAGAAAGTTCAAATAGTGTTAGTTAGGTATTCTTAGATAGCTATTAGGGTGTTCTTAGGTATTAGAGTGTTCTTTGACAGATTAGAAATTTTAGATTATAGGTTTTTGGTTACAGGATAGAGGTTTTTTACAGATATTTGTTAAGTATTAATAAATATAAGAATTTTTACAACCCCCTCAAAAAAAAAAGGTAGTGAGTGTCCCAGAGTTAGGATTAGGGCAGGTCTCTGTTCTTATCTTTCCAAGAGATTTAAAGCATCCATCTAAGGAATCAAGGGCAACTGGACAACAGAAACCTCAGAAGAAAACAGATCAGACACCAAAGAAGACAAGTAGACCAGACTATCCAGTCTCGAAGACTTCCTCAATAGCTGTTTCCTCAAAAATCTACAACCACAACAACTCAAAATCACTAAGACTGTTCAGCTCCACAGACTATTCCAGCCAGAACTTCAGTAAAGTCCTGAAGTTCAGCTTCTGTCTACAAACTTCTTAGGACATTTAAATAGCTGAGCACAAAAGGACTGAACATCAGATGATTCTATTAACATGCTTAACCATTTTTCCATTCTTATTTGGGCCCCAAACAGGTTTACTAATGTCCCAAATTAGCAGGAAGTCATTTTAAGAGAGTGATGTCCCATCTCCAAAAGGTGGGGTGGGTGATTTTCCCCCTTTGGTCATTTGATGGGTTATAGATACTTCTTGTTATTTAGGGGGAGAGATTACAAGCTGTTAAACGGTCTTGTTAAATAGGTTTTGGAGGTTAGACCCAAGGATTTCTCTCTTTTTCTTTTCTGTATCTTTCTTTCTCTCCTATGTGGGGTGAAAAGACTTGACAAAAAATGGGATATAGACATAATATAGGAATGATAAAGAAAGAAGGACAGATTATTGAATATGCTCTTATACCTTTGTATATTGATACAAAATTAAGATTATATTTGGCTAAAGAAGTATTGATCTTTGTATATTGATGCAAAATTAAGATTCTATTGGGCTACATCAGTATTGATCTTGTATATTGATACAAAACTAAGATTATATTTGGCCACATTGGTATTGATCTTTGTATATTGATACAAAATTAAGGTTAACTCTTTTTAAGGTATTGTACCTAGGTAACGCTTAAAAATGAGATGTGAAGTTTTGGCCTTTTGTTAGCAACTGTCATAAACTGTTTATGATAATTTAGATATGCAAACTAATAGTCATTCAAGCATGTCATTTTGTTAGGTACTAGGGCAGTCTATCAGAATTATTTTCTAAGTTAATCAGAAATCAAGTTGCTAAAAGACAAGCAACATTTGCCTATCCAAATATAAGGAGATAGGTGGTCTTCAAAAACCTCAAGAGATCTGCAGAATATGACATTCAAAGATGTTTTCTTAGCTTAATATTTTTTGATATGGAGACATGTCAGCTCCTGACAGCACCCCCTATTCTACTCCAAGTAGAAGATGAGCATCGAAGAATCTCCATTTGGAGATGTTTGAATTAGTGGCAAGCCTGTCACTTGGCAAGAAATATCCCTTGCTTCAACTGTAGACAGAATGTTGTCCAAATAGGACAAAACTTGGAAGCAGGTAAGTTGATAGCCTAGCTCTGCCAAGACAGAGTAGGCAAGTCCTTCATAATTCCTGCATTACAATCAATGTCTGTCTAAGAAACGGAGCTAAATGACTGAAGACTGGTGCTGTAATGTATGGAGAGAAACGGGGAATTGTCCAGGCAGCCACTGGTATGTCATTTATTAGTTTTGGAAGCTGCTGGCCTTGCACTTCCTGTATAATCAGATATATTTATCCCTCTCAGGTCTCTGATATGGTTGAAGACTAGATAGCTAGAGTCTCATAGTTAAATTTTGAATTGTTTAGGAATTAAGAGGGTGTTCTGGATCTAAGATGTTTTTAAAATTGTAATGCAAGTTAGGATGGAAGCTGGGTTGTATATAGAACTTTAAACTCATGGAGATGGTTGGATAGTAGAATGTTAAAGTCAGTTGCCAAATACGTATGGACTGGACATTGGGAAAGTATGCTAAGCTTTATAATTCTCATAATTGTGGCCTAATTATTTCTGTTGTTTTGTATTATATTTGTTGTTATAAGAGAAAGAGCCAATTGTTGAACTGAAAGGGGGAGCTGTTGGAGGGAAGAAATGATTAATGATGTTGGAGCCACAGAATGGCTGCTGAAATAGAATTGAAGTAGGAATCATCATGAGAAGTAATCCTGACATCCATGAGCAAAACACAAGCTGCACACAGACTTTTTTGCTCATAATGGTGGCATAACACAAAGGGTTACAAATGGCCACATACCTGTCAAAGGACATCACTGCCAGTAGAAAGAACTCAGTGATGCCCAGGAAGAAATAGAAGAATGTTTGGAGGAAACAACCTAGTCGGGAGATGGTCTTATGTCCTGTGACAATGTTGGTTAGCATCTTAGGGAAGATGACAGAGGTGAACCAGATCTCCAGGACAGCAAAGTTGCGAAGGAAGTAGTACATGGGGATGTAAAGGCGTCTGTCCACAAGGGTGATGATGATAATGAGGAAGTTTCCCAGCAGTGTGAGGAGGTAGGTCAGGAGGAAGCCCAGGAAGATGAGCAACTGCAGCTCACAGGCCTCAGATAGCCCCAGCAAAATGAACTCAGTGACAGTGGTGCTGTTCTCCATGGCTCCTCCCACCTCTGCTGGGATGCTCATGGATCATGCTCAGCATCAGGACCTGTGAGTTCTGAGCACCTGAGGACAATACAAGGCTGAAAAATACAGAGGAATGAGTATTACACGTTGAGCTGGAAGAGTTCTTTAGAGCTTTCAGCTCTGTGCCTTCTTTCTCCTCAGGCTGTTGATTAAGAGCTCTCACTGAGTCAACAGTACATCATAATCTTTGACATGATTTTTAAAAATCTGTACCATAGCTACCATTAGCTTTGGGTTACAATGTTGAATGAATATTGTAAATTATTTTTAATCTAAACATGTCTTCAAAACTATTAATTGAGCTTAACATATAAAATCAAGTTCTTCATATGTTTACAAAGCTAAAGCAAAGACTATTTTGACAAATAGCTTTTGCGTGTGGTCAGACGTGTGAAGTACATGTTTCAGAGGTTTGTAGTACATCATAGAAAGTATAATCTGTAATGGTTTTGTTGTTATATAAGAAACACTACCCAAAGACAAAACATTTTTTCATAAATGGCAAATTTTCCACTTACTCAGGTTTTTTTAATGCTGCACTACAAAAATCAATCTAAGGAAGAAATCATTTATTTATGATATTAGAAATTTCTTATTCTTTAAAAGACAAACAAGAAAAAACCCATTTGTATGCTATCTATTTGGAACAAAGGCTTTTATACCTTGTTTGGGGTTTTTGGTGTCTTTTTTTTAAATAAAGACAATTAAAATAAAAAAATAAATCTGTGGTAATTTTCTATTCCCCCAAAAAATTTTAAACAACTTTTTATGTGACCTGTGTTTTGCTGCTAGATTTTTTTCATTATTTTAGATAACATGATATCATTCATATATTCATTTAAATGTTGTAAAAGATCTCTGAAATTCACTGAAATATTCCCCTTTGCAAATACTCCATCCTCTTTTTTTAAATATTTGTTTATTACTTCAAGTTACATCTCCATCACAGTCCCCTCTCTCTACCCCTCCCAGTCCCACCCTCCCATCCTCTCCCCCCTCTTCCCCTTCTCTCCTGTCTCCCACCTATCCTACTCCTCCGCTTAATCAAATATTTCCATCACCACCATGGATAGAAAACTTACCAACTTTGCTATGGAAGGCATTTTAATTGAAAAGATTGTGAGTGTGTTTGAATTTCAATTACCACACTTAAGAATATCATTTCAGTGATTCCTCACCAAACCACAAGACATCTCATCTATGTTCATAGCAGCCTTATTTGCAATAGCTAGAAACTGGAAAGGATGTCCCTCAACTGAAGAATGGATTAAAAGACTGTGGTACATCTACAAAATGGAATATTACTCAGCTATCAGAAACAATGATTATGCAATTTGCAGCCAAATGGATGGAACTAGAGAAGCTCATCCTGAGTGAGCTAACCCAGACTCAGAAGGATGCACATGGCATCTATTCACTTATAATCAGATTTTAGCCATATAGTACAGGATAACTATACTACAGCCAATGCACCAAAGGGAACAAGAACATAGACTTTGTTTCCTGTCAATGAGACACTTTGCCCTAGTGGTGCTGCCTTGTAGGCCCCCAGTGTATGAGAAGGCTCTTGGCCCTCATATGACTGTTGAACTGAGGTGGGGGACTGATATGTAGGGACACTACACTTTGGAGAGGTGGAATGGAAGGGATAGGAGATAGAGGATGGGAGGGTGGGACTGGGAGGGGTGGAACGAGGACAGTGTGATGGAGATGCAACCTGAAGTAATAAATAAATATTTTTTAAAAACTATCATTTCAGGGTCTGGAGATATGATGGGTTAGATGTTAGCAGCACTGTCTGCTCTTCTTGAGGTCCTGAGTTTGATTCCCAACAATAACATGATGTCTCACAACTATCTGTGATTAGATCTGATGACCTATTCTTGCAGACCAAATGCTGCATATGTAAAAAATAAATGAATGAAAATCGCATTTCATCCATATGGAAAAAACAACATGGAAACGTCTTGCAAGATTTAAACATAGTCCCACGCTGGACATGGAGCAAGCAGCTACATAATGTCACCTCTTTTAACTTCTTCCCTTATCACCATAATTAATAGGATAATAATGTAAGGGCAATATAACAAAGTATTTAAATATTGTATGAATTATTTAAATATTTTATTATTTATTAAATATTTAAGAGAATTTTTTTCAAACGTGTCAAAATTACAAAAATATTATCTGTGAGCTGCTGAGATGGCTCAATGGGTAAAGAGCTATGAGAGCCTGACAACATTAATTCAATCCCTGGAATCTATATAGGGGTAGAAGGACATAACCAATTCCACAAAGTGGTCCCCTGACCACATTTGCTCATTGGCACACAATAATAATAATAAATAAAATAAAATATTAACAGCTCATTATAGGAAGTGAAGGGATATAATAAGATTCATCTGCAACTCCACAGAGACAATATGTATGATGATTTTTTTAATTTGAAGATCTATTTTTAGATTTTTAACTCTGTATATATGTCTGGGACTGTGTATTGGTGAGTGCCTGTGAGTGCAGGTGCCCCAAGAAGTCAGAAGTGTTGGGTCTCCTGAAGCTGAAACTCCCAAACATGCATGCCTGGAGTTGAACTCAAGTCCTCTGCAAGAACAGAACACGCTTTTCAGCTCTTAGCCATTTCTCCATTCCCACTATGAAGATTTTGATGCAGGGCTGGCAGTGTAGCTCAGTGGCGCACCTCTTATCTAGTAAGTGTGAAGCTGATTTCAAGAACCACAGTTCTAGCTTGTATTTCCCTGTTGCATTTTCCTATCATTATCTACCATCTTTGTATTGTCCTATATAACCACACCCACAGATTACCCATTTTAACCTTTTCCTTTTCATATATTAATAAAATAAAATGTCACTATTATAATCTTTTTGTAATTATTTAGCTACTATATTTTAAAGGTTCCAAGAATATGGAACTGACATGTAGATAAGAAAGCACGCATTTTTGTCATGCTTAATGCTTTTGTATAATATCCTCAATAAGTAAAACAAATAATAGAAATATAAATGGTCATTCACAGTTAGTCATGGATTCAATCTCAATTTTAGAGACTACATTTTCACTTTCTGTAATAATCCTTTCTAGGTCAGACTAGTTTCCATTATTCTTAGACTGGCCTCCATTTGCATTCCTCTTTCCTCACACTCTAAAATACTGGGATACAAGTATGCCTCACACCTGGCTCAACACAAGCTTCTTTCTGCATGGGAACCAAACTCTGTCACAGACAACAGGAGAAACTAATGTCATAAGGTTGAATCTGAGAAATGATGACATACAACATTATAAGGGAGTAAAATATGTGTTCTTATGGAGAGACCAGACACTAAGGTAGAAACTGGACATGCAAAGATGGAGGACTGTGAGTGGTTTTCCTTCTCTTTGAATTCTTGTTTATATAATAGTCTAATTCTAAAAATAAAAGAAATGGGCATGGTAAACTTACTTGGGTTTGGAGTTGAGAAGAACATTTTGGCAACAAAAAGAAAATAAATGGTTGAAAGTATAGGAAAAATGAATAAGGGGCCCATTCCTGGGAGATCTAATTCTCCTTCTACCAGCAGTCATCTGTTACCCATAATTCTTTGTCTATGGATGGACCCTGTGAAAGGATCTTCTCTATATGTACTTATATATGTGTGCATGCATGTACATACATATTTTATATAAGAACTTAACAATAATAGTCAAAGAGAAGGAGGCTATCCATTCGAGAAGAGGGTGAGTGAGAGGTTGGAAGAAAGATACTGAGAGAGCCTAAAAAGAGGAAAGAAAGGAAGGGAAGAGTGATGTACTTATGTTTGAATTTTAAATATATTTTTAAAAGAAAATATAAGAAAAACCTTGGTTATATTGTGGCTCATGGTCTGCACACAAATCAAAAAACTTGAGAATTGTGCAAGAGCCAGAAAAGCAATTGTACTACCAGTACACCCCTGGAAACAGATAATGGCTGTTTAGGCAGTGGGTACCTGGATGCAGATAACAAGTGTTTAGGCAGTGTACACCTAGAAACATACAGCAAGTGTTCAGGCAATGGACACCTGGATACAGATAACACATGTTTAGGAAGTTGACACCAGGATAGAGATAACAGGTGTTCAGGCAGTGGGCACCCGGATACAGATAACATGTGTTTAGGCTATGGGCACCTGGATACAGATAACACATGTTTAGGAAGTGGGCACCAGGATAGAGATAACAGGTGTTCAGGCAGTGGGCACCTGGATACAGATAACATGTGTTTAGGCTGTGGACACCTGGATACAGATAACAGATGTTTAGGCAGTGTACATCTGGATACAGATAACAGGTGTTCAGGCAGTGGGCACCTGGATA
>CAJQZJ010032031.1:3844897-3864937 GCA_907164525.1 Lophiomys imhausi | reverse complement strand
ACATCTGGATACAGATAACAGGTGTTCAGGCAGTGGGCACCTGGATACAGATAACAGATGTTTAGGCAGTGGACATCTGGATACAGATAGCAGGTGTTCAGGCAGTGGGCACCCAGATACAGATAACATGTGTTTAGGCAGTAGACATCTGGATACAGATAACAGGTGTTTAGGCAGAGTTCTGAAAGATACTTTCCCCCATTCCAAATACTGCATCAAGCATATTACCCTACTTCTTGATGGCTGCAGTACTTGACTAATGACTACTTTTCACGGAAGCTTCTGGGTCTAAGTGTTACATGAGGGGCTAGGCCTCTTCAGGGACTCACCAAACTTCTATAAGATGGAATCTCCAGTGCTGTCAGATGTTCTGCAGATCACAGACATAGGAAGATCTTGTCCTGTTACAATCCATGTACCACCAAACCTTCATGTTTTATAGCAACCCATCTCCCTTGCCATACCCCTCCCTCAATCCTCCCAGAAATGAGTTGTCTCTAGATACTTACCAGAGCTGAGTTTATGACCTCCTTAGGAGTCTACTAGTGCTCCTGACCCCCTGTGCTATGGCTGGGCCACTTTCCTGAGAAAATTAAATGTCCACCTATAGTTCATATATTAGAGAGACAGACATCATTGAATGACCCATGTGACTGACCCTTTACATGCTGTACATGATCTCCCAGGCCCATTGTACCTACAGAAGATTCTGGGGTATAATAATCATGGTAGACCCTTTCTGTGGACAAAAAGAGGTCTGGAGTATGAGAAGTTCTCTTTGGTTTCCATGGAAATCCAGAGATGTGTAAAGATGCATACATCAGACTTAACTCATCTGAGAGTCTCTGTTCATACTGGATGGAGCTGTGTTTCCCTTGAGGTTCATTAGTGTCAGTGACAACAGGGACCTAGGAAGGTCCCTTTCCTCCTTATTTCAACTCTCAGACTGAAAGTCTACTCTGTTCTGGCCAAGAAGCCCAAAAACTTGCAATGAACTTTTAATTGGGACAAAGAAACACAATAATTAATGCATTTGGCAGTTTGCTGGTCACTTAACTGTGTGACAGTCTCTGTTCTGTTGAAGCAGAGTATCGTGGGGAAGGGAGACATTAAAAGTACCAGAGAGACAATTAATTGCCTTTGTGTCCAGTGCTCTCGAGAATATCATGGGGGATCTTGACCCAGACTGAAGGTTAGGTATCTGTCTGCTTTGGTATGTGGTAACAATACTGTGGCCTCACAGGAGCAAAACTTACTTTTCATAGCTCTGGAGGCTGGAAGGTCAAAAGATGAAGATGCCACCTGCTTCAGTGGCTGATGAGGGATGCTTGACAAGAAGTATCCTTGCTGTGTTCTCCTGTGCCACACATGGAGAAAGCCCTGGTCTATTCTCCCTAAAAGGCTACACTTTCATGACCTAGCTAAAACTAATTATTTCCCAGTGGTATTGTCCACAAATTACCTCAGGTTAAATTTCAATATGTGAATTTTAGCAGAACACAAACACTCAGTATATAGCAATGAGGGAAAATGTTCCCAGCAAACTCAGGGAACACTGAGCATTAAGGATGAGCAGAGATGTGTAGGGTGAAGAAATGCTAATTATTGAATTATTACAAATTTATTGATCACTTACCATGCTCTTGACCTTGTACTACACAGTGAGAATGACTATGTGGTAAATGAAATACACACTGATACCTGCCCCCATGGGTAAATAATGGCAAGAAGTCCTGGGTTATTTTCCTTCTTGGTCTTGGTCCAGTCAAACTAAAATTACTTCGTAATCCCACTTTTTTTCTTGGACCACCAAACTGTTTTTAAGTTGGATAAAACCTGCAGATCTATGATAAAAACTGACAGATATAATCTTATTTCAGTAAATGGGATAGGTTTTAGGACCTGTGTGTGAGAAGTACATGAATAAACACATGTCTTTTTTACTTTATTTTTAAGTGTGTGTGTGTGAGCGCACCTGTGCATGTGCACACATGTATACACATTCAGGCATGTACCCATGCAATGCCATGATACACATATGGAGGTCACAGAAAGTTGGCTCTCTCCTTCCACCATTTGGATTCTAGGGGTCAAAATCAGGCTGCTGTGCTTGGTGAAAAGTGTCCTTACCTGCTGAGCCACCTGGCTAACCAAAATGAGTACATTTTTGGTACATGTTTTTAAAACATTAATTAGGAGGCTGATAATTTGACTGGAGTGTCTTTCTATCCTTGATGTGGCAGAGTGGCTAACATTAGGAGTCTCTCCTGTAAGCATCAAGTACTTTGCATTGAGACAATAGGAATGGCATCTTGAGGGCATCTTGAGAATTGGGGGACTCCATTCATTGGAAGGGCAATAGTGCAAAGGGTTACAGCTTTTTTCTTTATTTAATTCAATTTTCTCATTTCTTTATTCAAGTTACATCTCAGTCATAAACTTCTTTCGCCTCCCTCTCCCGATCTCACCCTCCTATTTGCTTTTCTTTTAATTTAAGTTATGTTTTCCCCCAAAGACCTCGCCATGTTATTCCAACGAATGGCTCTATTTCTTTTCTTTTTTAATATTTATATATTACTTCAGGTTACATCTCCATCTCAGTGTCCTCTTTCCACCACTCCCAGTTCCGCCATCCCACCCTCTACCCCCTATCCCTTCCATCCCAACCCTCTGGAGTGGAGTGTCCCTACATAACAGTCTCCCGCCCAGTTCAGCAGTCATATGAGGGCCAAGAGCCTCCTCATACACTGGGGCCTACAAGGCAGCACCACTAGGGCAAAGTGTCTCACTTACAGGAAAAAAAGTCTATGTTCATCTTCCCTTTTGTGCATTAGTTGTAGTATAGTTATCCTGTACTATATGGCTAAAATCTGATTACAAGTGAATAGATGCCATGTGCATCCTTCTGAGTCTGGGTTAACTCACTCAGGATGACCTTCTCAGGTTCCATCCATTTGCTGAAAATTGCAGAATTTCATTGTTTCTGATAGCTGAGTAGTATTTCATTGTGTAGATGTACCACAGTTTTTTAACCATTCTTTGATTTAGGGACATCTGGGTTGTTTCCAGTTTCTAGCTATTACAAATTAAGCTGCTATGAACATAGATGAGGAAATGTCCTTGTGGTTTGGTGAGGATTCATTTGGATGTATTCCCAGAAGTGATATGGCTGGGTCTTGAGGTAAAGCTATTTCAGGTTTTCTAAGATATCACCAGAATGATTTCCATAGTGGTTGTACAAGTCTGCACTCCCACCAGGAATGGAGGAGTGTTGCCCTTTCTCCACAACCTCGCCAGCATGTGCTGTCATTTGAGTTTTTCATCTTAGCCATTCTGACAGGTGTGAGATGGAATCTCAGAGTTGTCTTGAGTTGCATTTCTCTGATGATTAAGGATGCCGAGCATTTCTTCAAGTGTCTCTCAGACATTAGGGATTCGTCCTTTGTGAATTCTCTGTTTAGCACTTTTCCCCATTTTTTGATGAGACTACTTGCTTTTGTGGCATTTAATTTCTTGAGCTCTTTGTAAATTTTGGATATTAGCCCTCTGTCAGATGTGGGGTTGGTAAAGATCTTTACCCAATCTGTAGGTTGCCTTTTTGTTCGAATGACAGTGGCTTTTGCCTTACAGAAGCTTTTCAGTTTCATGAGGTCCCATTTATTGATTGTTGGTCTCAGGTCCTGAGCTGTTGGTGTTCTGTTCAGGAAGTTGTCACCTGTGCCAATGAGTTCAAGGGTGTTCCATACTTTCTCTAATAATAGATTTAGTGTGTCAGGCCTTATGTTAAGGTCTTTGATCCACTAGGACTCAAGTTTTGTACAAGGTGATAAGTATGGTTTTAATTTCATTCTTTTACATGTGCACATCCAGTTGGACCAGCACCATTTCTTGAAGATGGTATCCTTTTTTCATTGTATGATTTTGGATTCTGTGACAAAAATTAAATGACCATAGGTGTGTGGGTTCATTTCTCCGTTTTCAATTCAATTCCATTGATCCACTGGTCTGTTTCTATATCAGTACCATGCTGTTTTTATTACTATTGCTCTGCAGTACAGCTTGAAATCTGGGATGGTGATACCTCCAGATGTTTTTTTATTGTACATAATTGCTTTAGCTATTTTGGGTTTTTGTAATTCCATAAGAAGATGAGAATTGCTTTTTCCAGTTCTATAAAGAATTGTGGTTGTATTTTGATAGGAATTGCATTGAATCTGTATATTGACTTTAGCAGGAGGGCAATATTTATTATGTTGATCCTACCTATCCATGAGCATGGGAGATCTTTCCATCTTCTGATGACTTCTTCAAATTCTTTCTTCATGGATTTATAGTTCTTGTCATACAGGTCTTTCACTTGCTTAGTTAGAGTTACCCCCAGGTATTTTATATTGTTTGTGGCTATTGTGAAGGGTGTTGTTTCCCTAATTTCTTTCTCAGCCCATTTATTTGTTGTATAAAGAAGTGCTTCTGATTTTTTGAATTAATTTTGTATCCAGCCACCTTGCTGAAGATGTTTATCAGCTGTAAGAGTTCTCTGGTGGAATTTTTGGGGTCGCTTATGTATACTATCATATTATCTGCAAACAGGGATACTTTGACTTCTTGATTTCCAATTTGTATCCCCTTGATCTCCTTTAGCTGTCTTATTGCTCTAGCAAGAACTGCAACTACTATGTTGAAGAGATATGGTGAAAGTGTGCATCCTTGTCTTGTCCCTGAGTTTAGAGAAAATGATTCAAGTTTCTCTCCATTTAATTTGATGTTGGCTATAGGCTTACTGTATAACACCTTTATTATTTCTAGGTATGGTCTTTGTATGCCTGTTCTCTCTCCAGAACTTTTAGCATGAAAGGGTGTTGGATTTTGTCAAATGCTTTTTCAGCATCTAGAAAGATGATCATGTGGGGTTTTTTTTCTTTCATCTTGTTTATATGGTGAATGACGTTGATAGACTTTCATATGTTGAACAATCCCTGCATTCCTGGGATAAAGCATACTTGATCGTGTGTATGATACTTTTGATGTGTCCGCGGATTCAGTTTGCCAGTATTTTATTAAGTATTTTTGCATCTAGGTTCATGAGGTAGATTGGTCTGGAGTTCTCTTTCTTTGTTGGGTCCTTGTGTGGTTTAGGAATCAGGGTGACCTCATAGAATGAGTTTGGCAGTGTTCTTTCTGATTCTATTTTGTGGAAGAGTTTGAAGAGTATGGTATTAGCTCTTCTTTGAAGGTCTGGTATAATTCTGTGCTGAAACCATCTGGCCTGGGCTTATTTGGTTGAGAGATTTTTAATGACTTTCTATTTCCTTAGGGGTTATAGGGCTGTTTCATCTGTTAACCTGATCTTGATTTATCTTCGGAAGGTGGAATCTATCATGACAATTGTCCATTCCACTTAGGTTTTCAAATTTGGTAGAGTATAGATTTTTAAAGTAGGACCTAAAGATTCTCTGGATTTCCTCAATATCTGTAGTTATTTCTCCTTTTTCATTGCTGATTTTGTTGATTTGGTTTTTTTCCCTCTGCCTTTTAATTAGTTTGGCTAAGGGTTTGTCTATTTTGTTGATTTTCTCAAAGAACCAACTCTTGGTTTCATTGATTCTTTGTATCTTTCTTTTTGTTTCTAAGTTGTTGATTTCAGGCCTAAGTTTGATGATTTTCTGCCTTCTGCTCCTCTTGGGAGTGTTTGCCTCTTTTTTTTCCAGTTCTTCCAGTTCTGCTATTAATTCGCTAATTTGAGCTGTAACAATTTTCTTTTTGAAGGCACTTAATGCTATGAACTTTCCTCGTAGCACTGCTTTCTTTGTGTCCCATAGTTTTGGGTATGTTGTGCCTTCATTTTCGTTGGATTTTAAGAAGTCTCTGATTTCCTTCTTTATTTCTTCCCTGATCCAGTAGTCATCCAGTAAAGAGTTGTTTAATTTCAATGTGTGTGTAGGCTTTCTGTTGTTTCTGTTGTTGTTGAAGTCCAGCTTTATTCCATGGTGGTTAGAATTTTACTGGCTTCTCTCTCTTTAGATTTGGGAAGTTTTCTTCTATGATTTTGTTGAAGATGTTTCCTGGACCTGGAGTCAGGAGTCTTCTCTTTCCTCTATGCCTATAATTCTTAGGTTCTGTCTTTTCATTGAGTCGTTGATATCTTGGATGCTATGGGTGAGAACTTTTTTAGATTTCTCATTATCTTTGGTTGTTGTACTGACTTCTTCCATCAAATCTTCCATGCCTGAGAATCTGTCTTCCATCTCTTGAATCCTATTTTTGATGCTCATGTCTGTAGTTCCTGTTCTCTTCCCTTGATTCTCCACTTCCACTCTTATCTCTGATTGTGTCTTCTTTATTGCTTCTAATTTCAATTTCAAGTCTTGAAACATTTTATTTTTTTATACGTTTCCTGTTCCAATTTGTCTGTCTTTGTCTGCAAATCTTTCAAATCTTTCATTGCCTTGTCTCTTTCCTGATCATGTTGGGCTGCATTGGCTTGGAGGTCTCTAATGGTATTCTCCATTACTTTTATTTGTAAAATTGAGGATTCTTTTTATTCCTTCAGTGATTTAATTTCTTCTTGAAAGGACTCCCTCATTTTCCTAAATATAGATTTGTCATCACTTTCATGTGTTTCAGCTGTGGGGGGATGTTCACTTGTTGTGTTAACCTTGCTGAATTTCATGGGAGTCAATTTCCCTGATTTTTGACAGTTTTGTTCTTTTGCTGACCATTAGCCATCTGGTGGCCCTAAGGTGATTGTTCCTGGTGTCTTCTGGACTGTTTCAGTGGCACTGCCCTTCCTTTTTAGGGTGTTGCAGTGACCATGTGAATATTCAGTGCTCAGGTACCTGGGAGGTACCTCTATCTGGTAATTGGGGCTACCTCCCAAGACCCTGCAGTAATCAGACCTGTGAGAGACTGTACAGGTGCAAGACAAGCAGCCCTCTTCCCTGTCTGAGCGCAATCTTCTTCCAAGTGATTGTATATCCAGTATAGGGACCATTATGTCCAACAGCTTTCTGGGTAAGCGCAGATATGCTTGTGCCTCCCTGCCAGCTACTGCGTGGCTTTTGCCTACTTCTGTTTCAGGGTCCGCGCTGGGTCCTGGGCCTGTGCCCCATGTCAGTGGCCTCTGCTCTGTACCCCAGACCTCTGCCCCACACTGCTGGTCTCCGCTTTGGACCCCAAGTCTGTGTCTCTTGCCGCTAACTTCAGCTTTGGGCCCTGTGCCTGTGTCCCACGCCACTCATCTCTGCTTTGGGCCCTGAGCCTATCCACTCGCTGAGTTTTTGAGTGGCTCTTGCCCACTTCTGCAGTGCAGGAATGAAACTGCTATAAATACCTGATATAATATTGGGTTTGCTCACTGGATTCACCAGGGGACCCAATTACTCCACTGTACCTTAATCTGAAAGTTGGGATCAAAAGAATAAACATTCATATAACTGTTTTGTTTTTTTTTTTCATATAAAACAAAAAACAGTTTCCATTAGAAAAATAAAACAAACACTTTACCCTAGTGGTGCTGCCTTGTAGGCCCCCAGTGTATGAGGAGGCTCTTGACCCTCATATGACTGCTGAACTGGGGTGGGGGACTGATATGTAGGGGCACTCCACTCCAGAGGAGTAGGATGGAAGGGTTAGGGGGTAGAAGGTGGGAGGACGGGACTGGGAAGGGTTGAAAGAGGACACTATGATGGAGATGTAACCTGAAGCAATAAATAAATAAATTTTTAAAAAAAGAAAAATAAAACAAGAAAAGGCCAAGGATGTAACTCAGTGGTTGATAGCCTAGCATTCATGAGGTGCTGGGTAAAATCCCTAACACAGAGAAAGGTCAGGTTGGACACATGGCAAGGTCTTAAAAAAAGACAGGAAAGAGAAGAGGGGCAAGGAAAGCAAGAGAGGGAAAGGGAGAAGAGAGGGGGAGAGGGATGGAAGGAAGGTAAAGGAGACATCAGAGAGACAAAAAGAAAGAATAGAGAAAGCAAGCAGAAAGGAGGAGGGGAGATGGGAGGAAAACAAGGAACAGAAAGTGAGAAAGGAGGAAGGAAAGGAAACCCATAGGAAAACACACCTATCTTTGTGTAAAGGTCATATGAATAAGTAACCCATCAAAGAAGATATACAAATGACCAGTGAGCACATGAATAAAAGCTCACCCTCACTAGTAGTCAGACAAACAGTTCTAATAGCAATATACAAAAAAGATCAGGGGCTGCTATGGGAAGAAAAGCAACAGTAAGAGGACCAGAAATTACAAGAATGTGTCAGAGAAACCATGATTAGACTGTACTGTATGAAAACAAAATTTTCAATTAAAAAAAGATGTCTATAGTTCTGCTCTTTTGTAATCCTAGCACTGGGAACATGTGCAGAAGGATTTTGATTTCATGCACTGCCTTTTGCAATTCTTGGATTTGATTCTGGAATTCTGGGATCTTATTCAGAATGTCCTTGCCTATGCCTGTATCTCTAAGAGTTTTACTGATGTGTATTAGTTACTTTTTATTACTGTAATGAAATACAATGACTAAAAGCAACTTAGAAAAGGTAGGATTTATTTTGGCTGATGATTCCAGAGGGAGAGTCATAGTGAGGGAAGTAGGACAGCATGAAGCTGAAACAGGAGACTAAGAGGTCACAACTCCATCCACATGCAGAAAGCAGAGTCAATGGAAGTAGAACTAGACTATAAACTCTCAATGCCTTCACCCAGTGACATGTTTCCTCTAACAAGGCTCTACCTCCCAAGGATTCAACAACCTGCCCAAATAGTACCACCAACCAGGGCCCACGTGTCCAAATACCTGAGCAGATGGGGCCATTCTCATTCAACCACAACAGTTGTATGTTTTCCCCAGCAGTTACAGTTTTTCAGGCCTGTCAAGGCCTGCATGAGAGGAACAACAAAAGGCTTTAGAACTCACAGAATGCAGTCCACCAGTTAGTACAACCACAGTGGGCAAGCCTAGGAGAGGCAGAGCCCCAGAGACTACATGTCCTGAGGGTTTCATGCTCTTATGGAGCAATGTCTGCTTGTTGCCCCTGCCGGCATCATGTCCCTCCTAATCTATGAGTTGTGTGAAAACTAAAGAGGGTTTCCAGCCCCTCACTGGGCAGTGTCATTGGTACTTACAATAATAGTGATTCATCTTTTTCAGGCATTGCTGCTAGAGCAGATTAATGATTCAACTACCACCCTTAGAACTTAGAGATGTAAATGGTTAGCAACAACCACCACCCTTAGAAAATATTTAGAGATGCAGATTGTTAGCAAAGATAGGTGAAGATGTTTTTGCTAGTGGCTTTGATGTAGAAAATCCTGAGGAACAATTGAACATTCAGAAAGGTGTAGTGGAATTTGGGCCTCCTGAGTGAAATTGGTATGCAGTTTAGCTTAGCAACTGGTAGCACATAGGGGACTGGCCTGGTGACCTTTGAGCTTGCCAAGATGGAAACAGATGATGTGCTTGGAGGTCTTAATGGTCCACAGAGTCTCTCGAGATGTCCAGCAGTCCTGTTGCTTCTCATGGCACCTGACATCATCTGCACAGCTTGCATAGTTTCCTAATCACACCCCTTCAACAGGGCAGCTCATGTTTCCCTCTCAGCAACTTCAAAGGTCACCAGGACAATCCCCTATGTGCTACCAGATGCTAAGCTGAACTGCATACCAATTTTACTAAGGAGGCTCAACTTCCACCACAGAAAGGCACATTCTTTTTTTTAATTATCCAACAATTGTTTATTAATAACTATATTTACTTATAACAAATACACTTACTTAACTACTAATCCTACAAATTCCTACAACCTCTATGAATTCCTACAACCCCTATTACCTAACCACTAAACCTATTGATAACTATTACAACTATTTTCATAACCTTTTAGAAGGATACAGTCTCTGGGACAGGTCCTAAGTCGTCAGGAACAGTCTCTGGGGTAGACCCTTTAATGCACTTAGCAGTCTTTCTTCTGGGATATCTCAGATGTAGATTCATCAGGGTAAATTGGCTATGGTGGTTTCACCTTAAATAAAGCTTGAGGTTTTCTTCTCTCTAGGAGACCTCAGCCATCTGTAAGCCAACATATTTCCTTTGTATCAGCAACTCTGCCACTCTGGAAAGGCACATTCTTAATAGTTGAGCCAAGGATTTTTTTGAAGTCATGGAATGACAACAACAGCACCCCAACTAGTACTAGCTGATGTGCCTTTCTTGAGTAAGCTGGACTGGTGATCAAGGTGATGATTAATTGCTTTTTTTCTTTTTCTTTTTCTTTTTTGAATTTCACATCATGCACCCTCTCATCTCCCACCTCCCTCTCAGGCCCACCCTCCACCCTTGAAACCTCTCTCAACATTAAAAAAAAAATTATTGTAGAAGCTGTAGTATGTCCCAGTGTGTCCCACAATATTCACTTTTGTCCACATTTTTTGTTTACAAATATTCATTACAATGACTCCTTGGTCTGGTACAAGGCCTCTGGCTTCTGCTACTTTGACAATACTGGAACCTCACTGGGACTCCTTTCAGATATCCTGTTGTTGTCCTGTGTCATGGAGATCCTGGAGTTTTGGATCTGTGGAACTGCCCTCTTCATGCCCTCCAGCAGTTCATCCATGGGATGTATGTTGGTTTGGGCCAACTCAAAGCCCTGGTTTTGGGCCTGCAATTCCCAAATCCAGGGCCAGCTCTACTGTGCTACCCTGGTGAGATGCAGGGCCTGCTCTCCCAATGCTGCAGCAAGAAAGGAGCTGTGCTATTAAAAAAAAAAACTAAAATATTCCAGTCATACTATTTTACCAATGAAGACTCGAGCCAGATGCTGCTCAGAGAGGCAGAAAAAACACCCAGTTGGTCTTCCTCTTCTACCAACATCACAGCCAAAAACCCTAAGCTAAAAATCTTGGAAGAACCTAGAAGAAACCTGGAAGGAGAAAACCCCAAAGGAGAAAACCCAAAGGCAGAAGAACTCTGAAGGAATAAGAACTCTCTGAAGGAGAAAAAAACTCTGAAGAAAAAAAAACCTCTGAAGAAACCAAAACTCCTTCTCTAGGCTGTCTGAAATACCCTCAGCTCATTGTCCCTTCTTTCTACTTAATCCCTGTCAGTTGGTTTTTTGCTCTGCCTTTTGACCTAGAGTTAACTTTATTTAATCCTGTGTACAGAAAGCTCTGGGATTAAAAGTGTCTGCTTAGAGCTGAGCCACACCATGACCATTTGTTTACATTATACAGAAAGTTCTATGATTAAAGGCTGACCCATCCCATGATTACACACAGATTTTTCAATTCACAAACTCGGGGTTCACAATGTGATCAAATATTCTACAATATAGGGCTGGACCAGCTCTCCTGTTCTCTTGACAGCATCAAGGCCAACTCTTCTGCCTGCTACCTGTGTCAAGAGCATCATCAGGGAGTGGAGGGGATCTCTCCCTCACCAACACCACCACAAAGCAGACAAAAGGCAGGGGTGGCTCTCCCACACTCACACCCTGGAGCCAGCTCACCCACAACCCCCACATCCAAGTCAGCTGTACTGTGCTTCCCAGATGAAATGCAGGGCCTGCTCTCCCAAGTGCTGCAGCATGTGATGGACAGGGACAGCTCTCCAGCACTTTTGACCCCATCAGGGCCAGATCTCCTGTCCACCACTGGTGATAAGAAAAAAGGGAGGGGAGGGCATCTCTCCCTCACCAACACCACCACAAAGCAGACAAAAGACAGGACTGGTTCTCCTACATTCACACCCTTAGAGCTGGCTCACCCACAACCCCCACATCCAGGGCCAGACAGTGTTCTTCTAGTCTCTGGCTTGCTTCCTGGCCTGGGAGCCTATCTGGTGCTTGCCTGATGCTAGACTAGTGGTTCTCACAGGCTAGCTCTCTGTCTGGGCCCCATGGAGCTGAACTGGTATTGGTCTCTGGCTTGATTTTTTTCCAGGAATATTAGGCTACTACTCATTCAATGTTCATAGGTTAGAACACTGAATGTAGACATAGCCTTTCTCCTCTATGCCACCTACTGATGCAGATCATAGATGATTAATTTCTTATACCCAGTTTTTCCCTTGGCTTCCTGATATGATTTAATAAAAAAACTATTGGTGAATGGGTGTGTACCCTGAGTATTTAAAGTAGAATCGACTGATGAAGATAACCTGGGGCCAAATTGTCTTTTCCCCAGGGAAGGGCTGGTTAAACTATCTCAGCCAAATTCATGCATCTTCTATTGTAGTGCAGGAGAGGTGGTGGGGGCTCAGCGCCTCTTGGCAGGAACATGCACCCCAACAGGCCTAACCCACAAGGCTGAGGCAGCCACCCAAGAGCTAGTGCTCAAGAGAAATAGTGGAGGCACGGTGGAGGCCACAGGGGTGGCCTAATCAAGAAGAAAGACTGGCTAGACCACCAGTGGCAGCAATGGTGCAGATACAACCCCCACTAACTGTAGGAGACCTAGCTATGTAGTGGCCAGGCAGGCACCTAAGCAAGCACCTGTGGCCCATGTGACCCTGGCCAGCCAGGCAGATGGTGGCACTGGATCCTTCATGAAAAGAAGAGCACTTCCTCCCAAAATACGCAGACCCAGACACTCATCTTGGGGGCAGAGAAAAAAAAGGGAAGTTTACTCTGTGAACAGGTATTATGTGCCTTTGGGTAGTATAAAGGAGTTTGTGAAGGGGACATATTTGATTCACTGGGTATTGTCCATTCAGAAGAGAGAAAATGAGATGCCTAATTAATTCATGGGCAGTGATGGTGGGGAAAACTGCAAGAAGGCTAGAGGCCTAGACTGAATGTCATTGGCTGAAAGCTAAAGCACCATTAAGACCTCATTAGCGTGGGAAAGTCAGAGGAGGCTTAGACCATGATGCATTTCTGGTAATCTAGAATTCCCAAAAAAGAGGAAAGAGGGGATTCAGCTGAACAAAGGAAGCCCATCTTCTTAGTGCCTTTAGGTGATATCAGACTTCCACCCTGGTCAGCAGAAATTCCCACAACCATCTATAACTATCTACAGCACATCTGAATAGGCAGACATTGCTTGTTTCTAGCTATGTACTATCTGTTCTACCTATGAAGCATTATTTCCGTAATAAACCAGACTAGTATCTGACTTGACCATGACTTTTATTGACTAACTAGTAACTTACATTAATTAATTATCCAAAACAGTTTGTAATAGCAGCTTTTAAAAGGAAGGAAACTAAACATTGCATTTTTTATTATGTTTATTTATTACTTCAAGTTATAACTCCATCACAGTCCTCTCCCTCCACCCTTCTTGGTCCCAACTTCTCATCCTCTCTTCCCTCTTCCACCTATCCTACTCTTCTGGTGTGGGTGGTCCCCCCATTCTCAGCCCCCTCTGTTGAAAAAAATGGCTAATTAAATTATTTACCGGTATTTATATTATATTTAATTGGTTGGCAGCTGTTAATCCTTAACCCGCCATTATAAATGAATACACACAGACCCCAGATGGATTTTAACAAGCCTTGGCCTGAATTGTGCAATCCTAGCCCATCTAAGCTAGCTTATAATTCTACTACCCAGATATGACCCCATATACACATACGTCCCTTTGGACTGTTATTCTCCATGCTATGCCAATGTTCCAGGCCATGTGGAATTATCTTCTTTAATATACCCCATGTCATATGTCCTTATCCTTCCTGCTCCTGGCTTCTCTTGGAAGTTCTCTTCCCAAGATGTTCTCTGTCTCTGAAGCCCACATACCTTAGACTCGCCTATCTCTTGTCTTTGCCCAATCTCAAGGCCTCATCATTTATTTAACCAATCAGAGACAATGTAAGTAACAGACAGCAAGCAGAACCAATTAACTAACATTTAGAATGCTTAACATTACCCCATCACCCCTCAGTTCATCAGTCATATGAGGGCTAAGAGCTTCCTCTTGCACTAGGGACCTACATGGTAGCTCCACTAGGGCAAAGTGTTACACTATCAGGTAACAAAATCCATGTTCCTGTTCCTTTCTGTCTGTTTGTTGTAGGATAGTTATCCTGTGCTAAGTGGTTAAAATCCAGTTATAAGTGAATTCATGCCATGTGCATCTTTCTGGGTCTGGGTTAGCTCACTCAGGATAAGCTTTTCTTTAAATGAGTTGCATTGGTCCAATACCTTATACAAGAGTTGAAACATGATATACAATATGTTGTAACAAAAATAACCTTAATTTTTGCATCAATATACAAAGATCTATACCAATGTTAAGATTTTTGACTTGTTAATACTTTCTTAAGTGTATATTCAATAATAAACCATTTTATCCCTATTATTTCTGAATTATTTCTATACCCCTCCTTTTTTCTTTTCTACCCTTCTCTCCCTACATAAGAAAGAAAGAAGGATAGAGAAAAAAAAGAGAGAAATCCCTGACTCTAGCCTCTTATGCCTTGTTTTCTCCTTATCAAGACCATTTAACAACTTGCAACCAATCCCCCTAAATGACAACAAACATCCTTTACCCAGTGAATGATCAAAACAAAAAAACCAAAGAACACCCATCCCAACTTTTGAGAATGGGGCATCACTCTCTTAAAATTACTTCCCGCTGATTTGGGACATAGTTTCCTTTGGGGGAATAAGAAAATTGGGAAAATGGTCAAGTATTAAGAAAGCTAGCTGTAACATTTGTTGTCCAGTTTCTATGTGCTGTGAAAATGCAGGTTTAAATGAAGTCTTGACTGGAACAGTCTGAAAGCCTGGACCAATTGAGCCAGCTGCTTTGAAGTTATCCTGGAAGCAAGTTTTGATGAAACAGTAACTAGGGCAATCTAAGGCTGGATCAAGCAGGATGCTGCAATAAATATGTAACAGCATCTCAGCATCCTGGAAGGTGAATCTTGCAAAGGCCACCTCCATTCCATTGGTGTCTAGTCCCTTTGTTCTGAAAACATATAAACTCTCACAAGTATTATACAGTACTGCAATGTGTACAGAAGGTGCAGTGTGCACAGATCAGTTAAAGATGGGTTTTTTTTTGTTCTTTGTTTGAGCAGGTGAGAGACATCTGTCTTTCTTTATAAGCAAATTTGGATTGTATAACCAATTTTCAATATAAATCTCCATCCATGCCATATGAAAGTGTGGCATGTATAACAAGCCATGAGGACTTTGTATCCAACAAGATATAGTGACTATGCATAGACATTCATGTCTCAGGCAGTCTCAGAGATATTCCCCTGTATAGGGATCAGTGTGTACATTACCTGCCTTGTTTTTCCTACAACAGAGTCATGTAGTATTGTCAGCAATAGGGTTTATCTTCCAATTCTGGTGGGCACCCAACAGAACTGACAAAAGCTTTTATATGTTAGGGGTTTCTAGTACCTCCCTAACCAACTCTCATAGGAGCATCCCACACCTGGGACTTAGCATTATATTTAGTAACCCACTGCTTCTAGGAATTGCATTATCTAGCCATGCAAGGTAACACCCTTCATTCTCTCATCTATATTTTTATATAGTCCCAAGATAGTAGTGTCTATATGGCTTTTTCATACATCTTTTGTTTTGGTTAATTCTTCCCAATCTCCTGCTTAAGTTTTGACACCTACAATACTGACTGTCTATATGTTCCTTTTACCTATCTATGTTTACTATAGTTTGTCCCTTAAGTCAACTCCATGCCTCTCTTCCCCCAGTGTCCCCTTTCTTGTTTCTTGGACTTTACCGGTGTACCATGTTAAGTAAGCAGAGCTAAGGAGTTCAGACTATGATTTCAATATGAGAGAGAACATGAAGAAAAAGCTTCAGATTTGTTTCCAAAGTGGCTGTGCCGGCTCACACTCCCACCAATAGAGTATGGGGAGTCCCTTTCATCACATTCACACCAGCATTTGTTGTCATGTGTGTTCATAATGATAGCCATTCTGACTGGATGGAGATGGACTCTTAAAATAGTTTTAATCTGCATTTCCTTGGTGAATAAGGATGTTGAACACTTTGTGATGCTTCCTAGTCATTCCTTTTTATCGTTTTGATAACTCTCTATTAAATTCTGTTGCCCAGGTGATTCCATGATGGCAGCAGCCCACACTGACACATTTTGAATGCAGAAAAAAAACAGATATAACACCACAGAGTTATAAGAAGCTGAACAACAATCTGAGAGGCACGAACCTGCTGGGTTTCACCCAGCGACTCAGGGACTAATAAAAGTCCCTGTGCAAGACTCTCCTCTCTGGGACACTCAGAAAAACAGACTGTCAGAAACCGCGGAAGCCACTGACTCCAGGAAAGCAGGAGAATGGTCACCAGGAGAGGACCTGGGGGTAGGAGCCACTCAAATACCCAGCCCAGCGAGCAGCTGCGAACCCCAGACAGGGTTACTCACCAGCCTCCTAGGCTCTCAGATTCCACAGAGGCATTGCGACACCAGGGGAAGATCAGTGGAGCCTCAGAAACAGGTTTATTCTCAGCGGAACCATTGGGGTCGTGAACCACAGCACATTCTGAGCTACAGGACAACAGCGGGACCACTGCAGAGCAGCAGTCTGGGAGATGCAAGCATATTTGGGCTTGCCCAGAAAGGTGTTGGATATACAGGCCACTCTATTGGATTTACAATCACTAGGAAGAACACTGCAGCTAGACAAAGCAGCAGGATACACTTCTGGTAGCAGGCTGTGCGACTGGCACCAGCACAGTATCCTGGGCCTTGGAGGACACTGGCCCCAATTGCCAGTATCCACAGGACAGCCCTGGCACCCAAATCAAGACCAGCACAGCAACAGGAACGGTGAGATGTTATCAAACTTTTTTATTATTATTATTTATTTACTAACAATATTCACTTATAACAAATACCAACAATTTCTTAACTATTAATCCTACAAATTCCTACAATCCCATTAACCTAACCACTAATCCTATTGACAATTATTTTCCTAACCTCTTAGAAGGATACAGTCTCTGGGGCAGGTCCTCAGTCATCAGCAACACAGTTTCTGTAGTAGACCCTTTAAAGCACTTAGCAGTCCTTTTTCTGGATCTCAGATGTAGATTCGTCAGGGTAAGTTGGCTATCACAGTCTCGCCTTAAATAAGGCTTGAGACTTTCTTCTCTCTGGGAGACCCCAGCCCCTTTGCATCAGCAACTCTGCCGCTCTGCTTCAGAGTCCTTAAAGCCAGACACAGTTTCCTTTAGGCCACTGTTCGGACAGGTCAAACCCCTCTAGGCAAAAGTTGAGCCACAGGGTTTAGTCCTTGGCCTTTGGCTGTCTTGCCGAGGCTTTCTTTGCTCACCAGCTTCTTTCTTCTTCAGGGAGATCTGGCCATCAGTTCAACAGCACTTTCTCCAGCAGGATTCTCTGAGCTCTCTTGCATCAGTGGCCTCTTCTTTTTCATGGGGCTCCATGCACTGTCTTTAAATAGGAGGAACTCTGTTTCAACTTAATTTGGGCTCTGCCCACTTAGCAGCTGAAAACAATGCCAGGCCAGATACTTTGTTTCTTAAGTCCATTAAGTCTTTCCTGTTTTCCTGACTTCAACTTTGTTTTGTCAGTCCATTAAGTCTTTCCTGTTTTTCCTGACTTCAACCTTGTTTTTCCACAAGCTGATAAATTAATTGCTCACAGCCAAGTTGATCTTCATGGCCCAAATTGAGAGACTATATCAGAAACCCCTATATATTTTCTAAATCTAATTTAATTTATCTAACTCCCTACAGTGAGATCAGAGCAGGCTGAAAGGAGGGTGGCCGGGTTGGAAGGCTGCTGGGAACTCCACTGGGTCCAAGCCCTGGGCACAATGGAAGAAGGACAGCATCTTCAACAAATGGTGCTGGTCCAACTGGATGTCCATTTGTAAAAGAATGAAGTTAGACCCATACTTATCACCTTGTACAAAACTTAAGTCCAAGTGGATCAAAGACCTTAACATAAGGCTGGTCACACTAAATCTACTAGAAGAGAAAGTGGGAAAAACCCTCGAAATCATCGGCACAGGTGACAACTTCCTGAAGAGAACACCAACAGCTCAGGACCTAAGACCAACAATCAATAAATGGGACCTCATGAAAATGAAAAGCTTTTGTAAGGCAAAAGACACTGTCATTCGAACAAAACAGCTGCCTACAGATTGGGAAAAAATCTTCACCAACCCCACATCTGACAGAGGGCTAATATCCAAAATTTACAAAGAACTCAAGAAATTAAATGCCAAGAAACCAAATAATCCAATCGAAAAATAGAGAAAAGAACTAAATAGAGAATTCACAAAGGAGGAATTCTAAAGGCTAAGAGATACTTGAAGAAATGCTCAGCATCCTTAAACATCAAAGAAATGCAACTCAAGAGGACTCTAAAATTCCATCTCACACCTGTCAGAATGGCTAAGATCAAAAGCTCAATGACAGCACATGTTGGCGAGGGTGTGGAGAAAGGGGAATCCTTCTCCATTGCTGGTGGGAGTGCAGGCATGTGCAACCACTATGGAGGTCAGTCTGGCGATATCTTAGAAAACTTGGAATAGCTCTACCTCAAGACCCAGCCATACCACTTCTGGGTATACATCCAAATGACTCCTCACCAAATCACAAGGAAGTTTCCTCATCTATGTCCATAGCAGCCTTATTTGTAATAGCTAGAAACTGGAAACAACCCAGATGTTCCTCAACTGAAGAATGGGTTAAAAAACTGTGGTACATCTACATGATGGAATACTACTCAGCTATCAGAAACAACAAAATCATGCAATTTGCAGCCAAATGGATGGACTTAGAGAAGCTCATCCTGAGTGAACTAACCCAGAGTCAGCAGGATGTACATGGCATCTATTCACTTATAATCGGATTTTAGCCATATAGTATAGGATAACTATACTACAACCAATATAACAAAGGGAACAGGAACATAGACTTTGTTACCTGTCAATGAGACACTTTTCTCTAGTGGTGCTGCCTAGTAGGTCCCCAGTGTATGAGGAAGCTCTTGGCCCTCATATGACTACTGAATTGGGGTGGGGAACTGATATGTAATGACACTCCACTCTGGAGGAGTGGGATGGAAGGGATGGGAGTAGAGGGTGGGAGGGCAAGACTGGGAGGGTTTGAAAGAGGGTACTGTGATGGAGATGTAACCTGAAGTAATTAATAAACGTTTTTTAAAAATTCTGTTGCCCATTTTTAATCATTGTTTGTTTTATTGGTGTTTACTTTCTAGAGTTCTTTGTATATTCTAGACACTAGTTCTCTATCAGTTGTCTATCAGGTATCAAAATTCATCTCCCATTCTATTGGTTGCCTCTTCTGTCTCTTGACAGTTTCCTTTGATGTCCAGAATGATTTTAGTTTCATGACCCCCAAGTGTCAATTCTTGATCTAATTTCCTAAGCTACAGGAGACCTATTTATAAAGTCTCCCTGTGTGCCTATAAAAGTGTTTCCATTTTTTTTTCTCTAGCATTTCCAAAGGATAAGGTTTTATGTTGAGATCCATTTTGGAGTTGCGTCTTTTTTTTTTTAATACTTTATTTTTTTCTTCTTCAAGTTACATCTCAGTCACAAACCCCTCCCTATTCCCCCTTCCTATTCCGCCCTTCCACCCTCTTCCCCCCAGAAGTTTCCCCTTTCAGTCCAACAGATGGTTCCTTCTCTTATAACAGTGAATACTATACAAAACAACAGATGTAAATATGCCACATTTATGAGAGTTAAATGGCCCAGTATACCCTCCCAATGTCCAGTTTATACATATTTGGCCCCTGACTTTAACATTCTACTATCTAACCATCTCCATGAGTTTAAAGGTCTATATCTGATTCAACATTCATACTAACTTGCAACACACTTTTAAGAGTATCTTCTTAGATCTATAACACCCTCTTGATTCCTAAACAGCTCAAAATTTAACTATGAGACTCTAGCTGTCTATTCTTCAACCACCTCAGAGACCTGAGAGGGATAAATATATCTGCTTATATAGGAAGTGCAGGGCCTGCAGCTTCCAAAACTAAGAAAAGACATACCAGTGACTGCCTGGACAGTTCCCATTTTCTCTCCATACATTCCTGCATCA
>CAJQZJ010032031.1:3802638-3828094 GCA_907164525.1 Lophiomys imhausi | reverse complement strand
TGTGTGTGTGTGTGTGTGTGTGTGTGTGTGTGTGTGTGTGTGTATGTGTGTGTGTGTGTTTGAGACAGGGTTCCACAATGTAGCCCAGGCTGTGCAGAACTCACAACAATTCTCCTGCCTCAATCTCCCAAGTACTGGAATTGCAGTTGTGAGCTGCCATACATACCTGGTGTGAATGTTTTTTGTAAATTTTCTAGATGCAAGATCTTTACTGAGGGCAGGTGAAGACATCTAGAGGACCAAGAGTAGGGGAGGGTACCCCTGCAATATGGCCAGCCTGTAGTCACTATGAAGTGCAAGTATGTGATGGACAGATGGAAGAAAAAGAGAAGCAGATCAGTTTGAGCATCATGAAGAAAGGTGGAACTGGAGACTAGAGGGTAAAGAGGAGTTGTGAGTAGCCTGCCTGCCAGCTGGCAGTGTGGAGTCCCAGGAAGTGCTGGTGCTGACTATCTTGTCTGTGTTCATGGCCATGCAGCAGCAGGCACCTTGTTGATGTCCATAGCTCATGTTACCACTAAAGACCTTGATCTGGGCTGCTGCCTGGGACCATGTTGATGTCCAAGGACTGTGCAAAACTGGCCTGCCCCTCACTGACTGTGGAACTCTGGAGAACTGGCCCCACCTTTTGACAGCTGTAGTCCACCTATACTCAATAGCCACCTTCTGCAGGCAGGAGAGCTGACCCTGAGGTCATGAGAGTAGGAGAGCTGGCCCCACCCCTCAACTATGGTAACATTTGGGAGAGCAGGCCATGCACCTTGCCCAGGTAGCACAGTAGAGTCCTGATGGCAAAAGCATGGATGAGCCATCCTCAAGGGTCTGAGAGCAGGAAAACTGACCCTGCCCCTTTAGGCTAAAGTGAGTGAGCTAGCCAGAGCAGTGCTGGAGAGCTCACCCTGGTGGTGTGAATGCAGGAAAGCCACCAGGCTGACCAACTCAGCTACTACCACCCAGGCCCAGATCTAGGGCTTTGAGTGGGCCCACCCCATCTATAAACTATGGGAGCGCATGAAAGAGCTGGTCCTGCAGATCTAAAGCTGCATAATCTCCATAACACAGGGCAACAACAGGAAGTGGGAGAAGAGTCCTGGTGAGGATCCAATATTAATGGTGTAGCAGAAGCCAGAGGCCTCAGACCAGACCAATGACTCATGGCAATGAAAATTTGCAAGTAAAGATGTGTGGACAAAGGATATACTGTGTGACATATTGTGACACACTACAGCTTCCATGAGACGTTTTGTTTTGTTTTGTTTTTCAAGACAAGGTTTCTCTGTGTATCCCTGACTGTCCTGTACTCACTCTATAGACTAGGCTAGCCTTGAACTCAGAGATACACCTGCCTCTGCCTCCTGAGTGCTGGGATTAAAGGCGTGCACCACCACACCTGGCAATTACAGAGAGCTATGATCAGCCATGTGGGTGCTGGGATTTGAACCTGGGTCCTTTGGAAGAGCAGCCAGTGTTCTTAATCACTGAGCCATCTCTCCAACCCCATGAGAATTTTTTTAAAGCTTATTTATTCATTTTACATCCTTATCATAGCAATTTCCCTCCCCTCCTCTGGGTCCCATCCTTCTGACCACTTGCCCTTATACCCCCTTCTCCTCAGAAAAAGGGACACCCCCGTACCTTCCCACCCCAGCACATCGAGTTGCATCAGGACTGAGCTCATCTTCTTCCATTGAGGTTATACACCACAGCCCCATTAGAGGGAAATGGTCAAAAAGCAGGCACCAGAGTCCATGTCAGAGACAGCCCTGGCTCCACTTACTAGGTGACCCACATGATTACCAAGCTGCCCATTGATTACATTACATGTAGGGGACCTGGGTCCTGTTCATGCATGCTCTTTGGTACTTCAGTCTCTGTGAGCCTCCATGGGCCTAGATTAGTTGTATCTCATGGTCTTCTTGTGGAATTCTTGTTCCCCAACCCCCACCCTTAGGTCTTTCTATCCTTTCCCCCATTCTTCCACCTGACACCCCACATTCCTTCTAGTGTTTGGCAGTGAATCTCAGACTCTGTTTGAATCCTTTGCAGCATGGAGGTTCTCAGAAGATAGTTATGCTATATTCCTGTCTGTAAGCATGGCAGAGAAACATTAGTAGTGACAGAGGTTGGCTGTCTTCCTTGGGGAGGTCTCAAGTTGGATCTGTCATTGGTGGGACCATTCCCTCAATTTCTGGTACATCTTTATCCCAGCATTTCTTGTATTCAGGGTAATTTTGGGTTGAAGTTTTTGTGGGTGGGTTGATGAACCTTCCCTCCCCTAGAAGGCCTACCTAGCTAGAAGGAGGCCTCTTCAGTGTCCATATCCCCCACTGCTAGGTGTCTCAGATAGAGTCACCCCTATATCCTCCCAGGGGCCCACCCTGTTGCTGGTCTCCATCTTATCTTGGAGGTGCCCCCCCATTTCCTATCTTTTGCCCAGCTCTCTCATGTTTTGTTTTGTTTATTTATGTTTTTTTCTTTTGAGGGGGAGGTTGCAAGGACAGAGGGCAGGTACAGGGGGACAGGAAGATGAATGGGATTGGGATGTATGATGTGAAACTCACAAAGAATCAATAAATCAGGAGGCAAAGGCAGGCAGATCTCTGTGAGTTCGAAGCCAACCTGGTCTACAATGCAAGCCTAGGACAGCCAGGGCTGATACACAGAGAAACCCTGTCTCAAAAACAAAAAAACAAAAAATAAATAAAAAGGGTTTGTTTGGTTTATTTTATTTTATTTTTACTGGATATATGAGTTTCAGATATTTCCCTTTAGTCCATGGCTTATATTTTCATTTGAATAATATAATACTTTGAATGGGGAAAAGGTAGGTTTTTTTTTCTTTTTAAATGCTATTTGTTCAATTTTACACTTACAGATCATTCACTTGGTATCATTTCTAAGAAATCTTTTGTTTTATCCAGTTTGTTCTGGAAATTTTACCAACTTAGCGCTTACTTTTAAATCTCTGATGCACTTTGAATTTTTATGCATGGTGTGAATGAAGAATCTAAGTTCAGTTTTTAAAAAGAATGGATATCCTATTTTCCATCACTGTTTTGAAGATGTTACTGTTGCTGTTGTTGTTGTTGTTGTTGAGTGTGTGCTTGCATTAGAGGGTGAATGTCAGTAGAGGAATGTGTGTGAAGGTCAGAGGACAAGTCTGGGTGTTGTCCTTGCCATCTACCTTGTTTGGAAGCTGGCCTTTGAGTATCCCAGACTTCTTCTGTCTCTGCCTCCTATATCCCCATATATGAATTCTGGGATTACTGGCACTCGTGCTAAGCATTCAGCTTAGCCCTGTTTGAAAGCCTTTAAATAAAAGCATGTGTAATCCACTCAGTTGCTTTGGTGCCTATATCAAACCTGTTGACTAGGTGTCTGAAGTTTTACATTTCCTTAATCTCATTTTATTTCACTTGAGTCTAAGCCTATTTTTAAATTTTTTAAATTACATTTAGTTATTTATTGTGTGTGTCCCTCATGTATGGAGGTCAGAGTTCTCTCTTTCCACCATGTGGACCCTGGGGATTTGAACTCAGGAAGTCAGGCAGTGTTTGCCCTTACCTGCTGAACCATCTCAACAGACCCAAGTCTGTTGTGTGATAATATCACATTGTCCTGATAATTGTAGTATTCTTAGTTTTGACATTAAGAAATTATTTTTTAACATTTTTATCTATTCTTTGACAATTTCATACATGTATACAATGTATCTTGATCAAATCCAACCCAAATAACCCCCTCCCATTCATTCAATCTCCCTGAACACTTCTCCCTCTCACCTTCATGCCCCCTCTCCCTCCTCCTCATCATCATCCCCCTGAGTCCAATTAGTGACATTTACATGGATGTGGGACCTCAACCAAAGCATGGGCACTAACAGGGTCTATACTCCCCAAAGAAAAATTATAATCTGTCCCTAATCAGTCCTCAATTGCCAAGAACTCTTTAAGCAGGGGTTGAACCTCATGAGCCCCTCCCCATCCATCCTGGAATGTTGAATATCTGGATCTTGGGCAGGTAACCACCGAAGCTGTTAATTCATGACTGCAATGGCCGTGTTAATTGTCAGAAGACAGAATTTCATAACACTTTGAAACTGAAAGACTAGTCTTTGTTTTTTTTTTTCTCACCATATTGAAAGGTTTTGAATTTGTGTTTGAGGTGGGACTGGAAGAAGCCAAAGGGTTTTGAGATAATGTGTGATGTGAACTGATCCACCTTTCACAAGGATCCTTCAGCTTCCCCTGGAGACTGGCCTATAAGGGGCAAGCACAGAGGCAGAGAGATGAGCTCAAAGGCTGTTTGTTGTGAGTGAACTGGAGAGCAATGGTAATTCAGCTTGTCTTGAAGACCATCAGTTGACTGTTGGTGGACAGAATGTGGGAGGAGAGAGAGAAACACAACTTTAGTTTTCCCCTGGTACCAGAAGGCTTGTGTGCTGGGGAAGAGAGAAAGGTCCTTTTGTCCTGTTAACATGGGGCTACCTGTGAAATGATATTAACTAGGATTAGATGCTGCTGTTTATAAACAACAGAAACTTAAATACATATTCTATTATTTCTTACATAAAATACTTTTTTTTTCCTCATATAAAAGGACTGTAGGTCTGGAATGGCAGATGTATAATTAAGGTCTCAGGATCCATTCATATTGTTGCTCTACCATTCTTAGCTTCCTGTTTCATGGTCTCGGTGGCAGCTACAGCAGCAATTATCATACCCACATTAGTCCCCTTATGAGAACACTCCCTAAGACCGGGATGTAGCTTTGTGATTGAGCTAATATTCATTAGAGTCTAAGTTCAATTCCTAGAGCTACAAAAAAAAACCAAAAATCCAACTGAACAAAAGTCTTCTCTCTAGAACTACACCCAACATTTATATCCCATTGGTTATAATCTGGTCATGTGTCTACATGTTCCTGAAAAAAAGAAATTGCCTTGCAGAGATAGAGCTTAATCAAAAAGTACCCTGGGTACTGAGAGTTAAATTTAGCTCCTTTAATGGTCATTCTGCGGGTAGGCAGACACACAGGGAGAAGATGCTCTAAATTAATACACTTAAGCATTAGATTGACTTCCTGCTTCTCTCTCTCTCTCTTCAAGATAAAGACTTGGTGGATTCCCTTCTTCCTCTGTGGGAGGGAGGGACTGTTAGGTGAAACTTTCAAATCTCAGGGGAGGGGCAATGACTGAATAGGGAATTCTCTTGAGACAGAACCAGGAACCAGTTAGCTTCCCTTTCCTTATCTGGATTATCCAATCCCCTGTGATACCCCAAACCAGTCAGTTCCAATGTAGAAAGAGAACTCTTCCCACTTCCAAACTTGCAAACTCCACCCAGCAAACTTAGACACACCAGCTCTAGGTCCCCTCTCCCTCATTTTTGGCTCTCTCTCTCTCTCTCTCTCTCTCTGTCTCTCTCTCTCTCTCTGTCCTCTGTGTGTGTCTCTCACTATCTCTGTCTCTCTCTGTCTCTCTGTGTGTCTGTCTCTCTCCTGCTCCTACCTTTTCATTTAAATTAGTGGAGAGAAAGCATCTAGATGTTCCTGCAGCACCAGATGAACTCTTTCTGACTGCACCAAGTCAAATGGAGACGCTGAAGAGATGTTCTCAACATATGAACTTGGAGGGACACAATTTTGTGGCAACAGTCATGAAATTGTTTTACTTTTTTTCTCCAGTGGCTGCTCCTCAGCTCTGCCCAATAGGCTACAGGATCAGTGATAATATCTCCCTCTGTGCATCCTAGGTCCTCAGATGTGTGATAAGACTCAGTATTATTTAGTTTTAGATGATCCTCAGCAGGAGAAGCCAGTGAGAAAGCGCAACAAGTTAGAACAGAATGTCATTATACGTATACATTAAAATGCCACAGAGAAACCCATTGAGTCATATAAAAACCAATTTCAAAATAAAATAAAATAGTCTTCAGTTTAACTCTCTGATCACAAATTTGATTTACAATCTTTTCCTCTCTAAGGTTAAAACTGTAGTTCTAACCTTCTGGACTTTAAGATGAAGGTTGATGGTGAGCTGTCTTGGTTTCGGACAACTCTCTCTTCAGCTTCCTAGAAGTTAGCTCCTTCTAGAGGAGACAAAGAATAAAGGATAAGAGGTCCCCAAACCCTCCTGAAATCATCATGTTACAGCCCCTTGTTGGCAGCCCTTGCCCCTTTGGACAGAGGTTGTCTAGTTGAAGAACTGTGTAGAGGCATTCATTTGTGGGCTCTCAGTGGCTGCTGCAGGGGGGGGCCTGCCTGAGATCAGCTTCCACCACTTCATTGGTACACTTGAAAACTGACTTCCTCCTGCTCTTTTGCTGTGGGGTTCATTTTCTGGTTGCTGTTTGTCTGGTGAGATCCCAGCAAGGCAATCAGGTTCAAATATCTTCCTCAGCAGTTTCTTAACCATGACAAACATATCCTTGTCCAACAAACAGCAGATATGAAGGATGCCTCCTGGCCACCACTGTCCTCAGACTTGCCATCTTTAAATCTCATTTATCTTTAGACAGGACAAGTCCACAGCCCCTTCAGGACAGAGTTAAGGGGCAATTCCATGGCCCCCATAGGATGTAATCAAGGGGCAAAATATCTTTTATGAGAAATCACCAATAAGAAGGCACAGAGGGCCGGGCAGTGGTGGCGCACGCCTTTAATCCCAGCACTTGGGAGGCAGAGGCAGGCGGATCTTTGCGAGTTCGAGGCCAGCCTGGTCTACAAAGTGAGTCCAGGACAGCCAGGGCTACACAGAGAAACCCTGTCTCGAAAAACCAAAAAAAAAAAAAGAAGACACAGAGGGTAGAGGCACCTGCCATGAATGCAAGTCTGTTCAATTACTGGAACCCACAGAAAGGTTGGAGCAGAGACTTGACTACATGTCGCGTCCCCTTCGACCAGCAAGAATGACGCAACTCGCAAAAGCTCTTCTCAAGCAGTTTATTCAGGTCCCTTGAAAACAGTCTTCCGAATAATGGAGCAGACCCAACCCACAGGCTAAATACTATATGAACAGCCAGTCAAGTAAAGCCACGTGGTGCTATCTTACAGGCCCACGTATGCGGAAGCAAGCCAGATCAGCGGTCCCAACCAAACATGGACCTGTTCACCACCGAGAGCGCTCACCATCGGGCTGGTGGAAGGCGGAAACCGGCGCCATCTCTAGGGCGCGGCACGTCGCAGCTCTCTACAACTATACAATGTTGCCTTTGTGTGCCACATGTGCAGACATGACCACATACACCATACATATGCACAGGAACACATACCATATTAAACAAATGAATTTTTTAAATCCTCACTGTCTAGGAATAATCCTTCTAACACATCTCATGGCTAGAAGGAGAGATACTGCACTACTCCAATGCTCTTTAATTTATTCTTTTTTAAGAAAATTAATTTTCTAGCCAGGTGTGCTGGCACATGCTTTTAATCCCAGCACTTGGGAGGCAGAGGCAGGCAGATCTCTGTGAGTTCGAGGCCAGCCTGGTCTACAAAGTGAATCCGGGACAACCAGGGCTCTATTACACAGAGAAACCCTGTCTCAAAAAAGCAAAAAAAAAAAAAGAGAGAGAGAGAGAAAATTAATTTTCTTTTATATGTATGGGTGCTTTGCCTGCATACATATCTGTACACCATGGGCATGTAGTGCCATTGGAGGCAAGAAGGAGACATATTCCCCAAGGAATGGAATAACAAACAATTATGAGCTGCCATGTGGATATTCAGAATTGAACCTGGGTCCTCTGGGAAAGCAGACAATGCTAACTACTGAGCCATCTCTCCAGTTCTTACAGGATGGTTGATGGTAAGACAGATCTGATCTAGGATTGTGTAGTATGCCTCAGGAAAGTCCTGAGGAAACTCCAACTGTTGTTGGTTTCTGGAACTTATATGAGATAATTAGTACTGATTGTATTCATGGTTTGTTTTATTTTAGACATGGTCTCACTATGTAGTCCTGGCTTGCCTGGAACTTACTATGTAGAACAGACTGACCTCAAATTCATACCTTCCTCTGCCTCCCAAGTGCTGCTGGGATTAAAGGCATGTCCCCACTATTCCCAGCTGTATTGTTCTGCCCCACCACCACCACCACCATTCCGAGACAACATGAAAAATTCCACAGGAGATTCTATTATACACCCAAACTGTCTACAAAGTACTCTAATCCAAAAGAAATTATCAAGGCCAAAAAATACAAGTGAGATTAGGTGCAGGTGCATTTGGTTACCTTTGAAGTCTCTTGAATTTAGAAGCACTGAGCAGCCTTTGGGTGAAAATGAAATGGTTCAAATGTAGAAATAAATGCTCTGTGGCTTCCCTGCTTGCCTTGAGATAATGGAAAGGCCTTGGATCCGAACTTCCCAAGAGCATCAGCACCTATCGGGTTTTTTGCCTTTGTTTTTCTCACCTTTTAAAGTGGTTGCCATGAAGTCCGTGTAATCTTCTTTATCGAGGTTTGCAAGAGTGCTCTCAGGGCTGGAAAAGTCTCAGTTGTTCAAACGTTAGGAGCCCTAAATGCGGCGCTTTTGCTTTCCCACAGAGATTTGAAATAAGCGGTCCCGCACCTGCTGGAGCTCCGTTGTCAAGCTGCGGTGATTTAGCTGGTGATTTAGAGTTGCCTGCCGTTGCCTTCAGAAATGGACAGCACAGGTGCTAGGAGACAGGCAGTGGTGTTCTCTTGATATCCCTTAAGCTGTGAAGCTGTTCTCTTCTTACCACTGTGAGTTGAACAGCTCTGTACCGGATGCTTTTGAGGGTGACGCCAAACATATTTTGACTCGAATACATACTCAGGTGTGGGAAAATGACAAAGAGAATCTTTGTGACCTCGTTCAGTCACAAAGACTGTAAAAGGAGAGCTGTAAAAGGAGTTTAATAAGGAAATAAAATAACACCTCCACTTTCTATGTACTACAAATTAATTTATATTCTTTATTTTAAAAATTAGAACATTTAGGCAAGTTAAAAGAGAATTCTAAAAATCACTTGCATTTTTTCACCTGGATGCAATAATCACTAATATTTTGGAAAGTGTATCATGGACATACACATGTATACCACCAGATAGTCAAAGATGGATATTATTAAGTGTCTGAATTTAAAATGCTTTTTTTAAAGTCGGGCTGGAGAGGCTGCTCAGTGGCGATGAGCACTTGGTGCTCTGAAGAGGACAGATGTAGATGGGCCATGCAGAGATCAGAAGAGGGACTCAGATTCCCAGAAACTAGAGTGGTGGTGAGCCATCATGTGGGTGCTGAGAACTGAGCCCTTTTCTTTACATGTAAGAGCAACAAATGCTTTTAATCATTGAGCCAATCTTCAGCCTCAGTCTGGGTTTTCAAAATAAAAATATACTGTAGAGGTATTTTCATGTTCATAAATATATAAAATCAATATAAATTACTTGAATCACTCTCCTATTAATCTCTCTGAGGATAGAACACCATCAATTATATCATTATAAACATGTTTTTAAATACTTGGAAAAATTTTAGATAATGTTTGAACAAATGAAAATTCAAATGCTATTGAAAATATACTATAGCTATAGATACAAATGAAGTAAAAACTTTGCTTTCTTCTTCTCCTTGTTGATTTCCCACAAGCTTCACCAGGAATGCTCTGTGACTGAGCTATTCTTATGATTATTATTTTATATTTAAACATTGTTTCTGCCATTAGTAATATATCTGATTTTTCCTTGATCTATCATCTTTAGAAATAATATGGGTATATTTTGAAATATGGGAAATTGATTGAACTTTCGTTGACCCTTCCAACTTCCCACTGGTTATACTTTGTTGATGTAGATAATGATGTAGATAAACACCATGCTAGAGTCTCTAGTCTTACTATCGCCTTTAGCTACTTTCCCTAGCCAGCCCACTATCAAAGACTAATTGATTAGCTGGCCTTCCAATGCATTTGTATTTTTGGCTGTATTAGTATTTTGCATTGACAAGATTTACAATATCCTTATGATGTCCTATGACTTCAACTAAATCTTTGTATCTTAGCTACAGGTTAATGAAGAAGTAGAAAAGAATCAGTACACAACTGATCTTTTTACTGGGTAAATAGTACTTTGATTGGAACTGGGAAACAAATGTAGTTCACTTCATTTACACTTTGTTGCTTGAAGAAACATCATCCGCCTGGTATAAGCTCTAGTTAAGGATGGACCCAGACTTTGTGGGTCCTGAATCTTATAAAATCTAGGAGGCTGACCAAGGGGAAAACATACAAGATTACAAATGCTACACTACAGGATCCATCCTTGGCTTTCAAGAAAGCATGGGTGAGCAAAGGAACCAGACAGACCCCCCAACTTTATCAGCTCCATCATAAATTACCTTATTCCCGAGACAGGCTGTCACCGGAACTAGTTCACAGGCACCAGTGATCCTCCCGCCTCTGCATCTACAGCATGGGGGTTATGGGCTCACACATAGCCATGTCCAACATCTTGCTTGGATCTTCAGGCTTTCCCAGCAAGTGCTCCTGGAGCTGTCTGCAGCCCCTAAGGGACACCGTAGATCTTAGGCTCAGAAAGAGAGATGTTTAAGAAAGGAATAAGACATAGACCAACATGGATATGGACTTCTCAAGGCAGAATTGTACTTTGATGTTATTTCAGTGGGTATCTACAGGATTTTGGTGGCTCTCAAGTTACATCTGTAAAGGTTGCTGAGAATTCTTCCCCTTTAAGAACTGCCCAAAGAGTGAAGCTTGCAGCAAGGTTAAAAGTTAAAAGATGTTCTCCTATAAATAAGTTGTACTGTGAATTTATGGGGAATGTGGTTTAGTTTGAGGAATGAACAGGAATGCCAGAAGAACAAGGTTATACATCATTTTGGCCCTAAGTAAGCACATTTTATTTATTGTTTTCAAAGGATGTTCTTGGAAAACATATGTCATCTCTGTGTGCAGTCTGGACTATCAGGAACATTTGAAGTTTCTCAGTGGATAAGACAGGCCAAACCCTGGGACAAAGGGGCTATTTTCCTCATGCCTTCCTTCCTTGTCACCGTAATTTTCCTACCTTTCCATCTTCCCTCTGTCCTGTTGGCCTTTAGACTTTTTCTCCTGTTTACAGTGGATCTGCTTCAGATGGTCCAATGAAAACTTAACCCCAAATTCCTGAGTCTCCTTGATTGTCCTCTGAGGCTTGAAAGTCAACAAGAGTGGTCACCCTAAACCCTTCTATGCCCCCCATTTCATCCAGAAGTGGCCACTTCTTAAGTGATATTAGAGTCTTAGCTCTTGAGGGGATTGATGGCTAGTTGTGTATCAGAGGCTTCCACTGCAGGACTCTGATCACTGGTCAGAAGGACAGATTTAAGTCTTATCTCTGGCCCTGAGTGGAGACATGCTAGTCTGAACTGTCAAAAATGCCATAATGCAAGAAGCCTTCTGCTAAAGAACAAGGGCATACCATTGCTACCTCCCTGAGAGTCCTTCCAAATGAGTCTGTCAATCATCTGTTCAAGAAAAATGCCTCTGAGGAAATTCTGTCTGTTTTGGAAACCTCAGAAATGATACAAACCCTACATAAAATATAGGTAGATCAGCACAGTGGTCCCTTAGGCCATTTTCTACTCTTACCCTTTGAGTGTGCCTGATGACAATGGTCCTCTTGGCTGTTCTACTCATATGCTTTGAGTGTGTTCTATGGTCCCCTTGGCTATTACTCCATTCTCAGTCCTTGAGAGTGCTTCACTTTCCTTTGTAATGAACTCAAATTATCTTCTATTCTACACTCTGTGTGTTCACCTGAATTCTTTCAACGGAGCTCACAAAGCCTAGGGCTCCTCAGTGACATCCAGTGGCAGGGAAATGAAGCATTTTCCTTTCTTTTCCTTTCTTTATAAAAATGTTCCCAACATTTTAGGATTACATCTATTTATTTGTGTGTGCACATTCACACACATATACAATGGCATGTGTGGAGGTCTGAAGACAACTTGAAAGAGTTGGTTTTCTTCTATCATGTGGATTCTAGGGATTCTAGGCTTAGCCTCAAATAACTTTACATTATGACTCATTTCACTGGCCCTAAAAATCTTTATTGACAATTTTTGTTCCTTTTATCTTTTTCTGTAAGTTACTCATGCTTTGTCATTGTTTACTTTTACTACAGTGTTCACCTTGTTGAATAAATATTTTATTTACCTTATGAAGAACTCATATAAGACACAGTCTTCACTGCAGATTCAAAAAAATGAAAAGAATTGAAAGACTTTACAAATTAAGTATCAGAGTCATATGTGCAGATTCAAGAAAAGTTAATAGAAATAAAAGACTTTACATGGAATGCTGTGCGAAAAAAGAAAAAACATTTCCTTTTGGGAAAGGAAATGTTTGCCAGGCTTGGTGCACAGGCCTGTAATCTCAGCAGCCAGGATGCCAAAGCAGGAGGATCATGAGTTTAAGGTCAGCCTGATCTAGAGAGTGCCAGCTTAGCCATCCTGGGCAACTTAATAAGACCCTGTCTGAAGAGGGGAAAAATAGTTTCAGCCCCCATACACCAGCTGAGCATGGAGTCTGGAAATGGTATGAAAGACTTAACAAAAGAAAGGGCCCAACTATATATTATTTATTCTTTCAAAATCAGATAATTCCAATATCATTTAAATTATTTTATGTCATAGAAAATATAGAAAGCATTTTGCATATTTCCATACATGTAACTAGAAGTGTATATAGTATGTATAAGTGTAACTCATTTTGTCAAGTCCACTTTAACCTAAAACTCAAACTAAAAGAATAAACACTTTTGAGGCTTGCTGCAGAACATGAGGGAAAATTCAAAATTAAATGCTAAGAAATCTAGTATTAATCAAAAAGATGCTAAAACATAATATGGATTGTAAAAGATTATTCCAGGAATGCAAGTGGTTCCCTACCAGAAAACTTTACACCATAATCTAGGAAAATATAACATTAAATAAAAACAATGTGATCTTATCAATAGGTACTAGGAAGCCATTTGATAAAGTTTGACAACTACTCTTAATTTCTGAACTATAAAAAACTAGATAAAGATATTCTTCTAGTTTTCTATTTTTAAAAAAATGGATAAAGAGAGTCTTCTAGCTTTCTAGTGAATATGTATGTGCTGTGTGTGAGCCTGTGCATGTTTGTGTGTGTGAACATACATTTATGTCTCTCCCTCTTCATTGTGTGTGTGTGCATATATATATATACATATATATGTAAATAAACTGGTCAGTAAGCCCCCAGAGATCCACCTGTCTCTGCTATATCTGGGATCACAATTATTTTGTTATATGGCTTCTAGGAATTGCATTTAGGTACTCTGGCAAGCACTTTATTAACTGAGTTATTCATTTTAAGTTAGTCATTTATTTATCCCTAATCTGAAATAGTCTTTTAAGGATCCCAATTACCAAAACACCAGTAAGAAGAATTGAAAGTGGCTTCAATTAAAATTAGAAACTAGATAAGTCTGCTTACCATAAACATTGTTAGCTATCTTGTAGACTTTTTAATAAATAAAAAAGCACAAAATTAAAATAGATAGTTTACTCATTGGAAAAGCAAAGATAATATTTTTCATATTTCAATACAGACTCAAAAATTTAGTAAAATATCATTACACATAATAAACAAATGAGGTAAAGAATATCTACAATAAGAACCACCAAATGTGAGGTTATGCCCAACAGAAATCCAGGTAGGCTGCCCACAGACTTTGTCAGCTTTCTGTCTGTTCCTCCCCACCGCCACCCAAACTCTCTGTCTTGCCCCAGCACTGCAACAGAACACCAGCTGCAGCTTCCCACCCACACCCACATCTCCAGTGGATCTCACAAACCATCCCCTTCTAAACTTCCTCCCCCAACTCATTGATGCATCCTAGTCTCCAACACCAGCAGGCATTCCCTCTGAACACACCAGTTGATCAGGGCAGTAAAACAGGCAACACACAGCCATCACACTCTTTGAAAATCCAGAGAGAAAACAGAAACCAAGGAACAAAACGCTCACCCAGCAAAGACAAACCCAGAAATCAGCACCTGGACCTATAATCATCTGAAACCCAGATGCCTAGATGCCAACATAAGAACACAACAATAACAGCCAGGGCAATATGCCTCCACTAGAGCCCAGGCTATCCTACTACAGTGAACCCTGAATATTCCAACATAGCTGAAACATAAGAAAAAGACCTTAAAATCAATTATATGAAGATGATAGAGGTCCTTAAAGAGAAAACAAATGAATGCCTTAAAGAAGTGCAGGAAAATACAACATTGGGAAGAAATGAAAAAAAAACCCTTTACAGAAAATACAAATGGTTGGGGAAAATGACTAAAACCATTTGGGTTGGGGGATCCAAGATGGCTGCGGCCAGCGAGGACGTATTTTGATTTCGGGGTCAACAGTCACAAGTCGGCAAGTGTTGCAGGATGCTGTACAAAGGGCACGACCCCTTCTAAATCTCACCCAGCTACACAGGGACCACGGAAGATGCCTGGGCAGGACGCCCCTTCCAACTCTCGGGCACGCTAGGAAACCTCTGGACCCAGGAATTGGGATAACCCATCCCCCCAAAAGAGGAAATACCCTGTAAGTTCAAACCTAATACCCAGCCTGGCAGATTCAGAAACCACACAGAGATAATCCCCACCCTGCTGGGCACTACAAGGTCTCACACAGACAATCCAATTATCTGGGAAAGGTTGCGACCCTTGGAAGTGAAGTAGCTCCACTGTAAAGCGCCTTCAGATCCCAGTCCGTGATGTCACAGGCCAGCTTCCAAGTCTCGGGAGTGGCAAGGCTATTGGAGCGGAACTGCAGATTTACCCCCTACAGGAACCTTACCCCGGGCAAACTGTGAGATATTTGAAACTGTCCTATATCGAACTTTTGTACTAGTAAGGGCCCTTCCGGGGGGGAATCAGAGCTTACTTGTGCACAGCTCCGCCACCTGAATTAATTAGGTCCCCACCTGGGAGGCGGGACTGAATGACTCTCCTTATAGGGGTGGAGTAAGGCAACTCCTACACCACAGTGCCCCCTTTGGACCCAAGTCCAGAAGACAGCAAAAAAAAAAAAATTCCTCATGGCCAGAGGCCAGAGACAAAAAAAAAAAAAAAAAAACACAGCGAAATGTCTCCAACAAAAGAAAGCAATGCTATTCCATCCAGCCCGAACCACCTCACCACAACTGAAACACATGAAAACGATGACAATTCTACATTATGGAAAGTGATAAAGTCCCTTCAAGAAGAACTTAAAACTATGAAGGAATTCAAAGAAGCCACAATTCTACAAGTCAAAACAACGAATAACATCATTAAAGAGCTCCAAGCCAAGGTGACCCAGCTTGAACAGGAAAAGGATAAAGCAATGAAAGATCTCCAGACAAAAACAAGCAAACTGGAGAAGGAAATGTACAAAACGAACACTACCATTCAAGACATGAAAATAGAAATGGAAACAATAAAGAAAACACAGTCAGAGTTAAAAGAGGAAATGGAGAATCAAGAGAAGAGAACAGGAACTATGGATGTGAGTATGAAAAATAGGATGCAAGAGATGGAAGACAGGATCTCAGGCATGGAAGATTCGACGGAAGAAATCAGTACAACATCCAAAGAAAATGAGAAGGCTAAAAAATCTCTCACCCACAACATCCAAGAAATCAAGGATTCAATGAAAAGATGGAACCTAAGAATTATAGGCATAGAGGAAAGAGAAGACTCCCGACTCCATGGTCCAGGAAATATCTTCAACAAAATCGTAGAAGAAAACTTCCCAAACCTAAAGAAAGAGATGCCAGTAAAAAATCCAAGAGGCTTACAGAACACCAAACAGATTAGATCAGAAAAGAAACCCCTCTCGCACATAATAATACAAACTCCAAATGTAGAGAACAAAGAAAGGATATTAAAAGCTGTAAGAGAAAAAGGCCAAGTCACATACAATGGCAGACCCATCAGAATCACACCTGACTTCTCCTCAGAAACTTTAAAAGCTAGAAGGGCCTAGATGGATGTCCTACAAGCCCTGAGAGAACATAGGTGCCCAGCCAGACTACTATACCCAGCAAAACTCTCTATCAACATAGATGAAGAAAACAAGATATTCCATGAGAAAATCAAATTTAAACAATATCTCCCCACAAACCCAGCCCTACAGAAAATCCTAGAAGGAAAATTCCATCCCAGAGAAGAAAACCTCACCAAAGAAAACAAAGGGAATAGAAAACCCCTCAGCAACTAAACCAAAAGAGGCACAGGACCATCACCTATACCAAACTAATGGGAAACAACAACCCCAGGTCACTAATATCCATCAACATCAATGGTCTCAACTCCCCAATAAAAAGACACAGATTTACACAGTGGATCCACAAGCAAGACCCGTCCCTTTGCTGCATTCAAGAAACACATCTAACTACGAAAGATAGACACTGCCTCAGAGTAAAGGGCTGGGAAAAGGTTTTCCAAGCAAATGGACCCAGGAAGCAAGCTGGAGTAGCCATCCTAATATCAAACAAAACAGACTTCCAACTGAAGTTAATGAAAAAAGACAAAGAAGGGCATTATATACTCATTAAAGGGAATATCCATCAGGAGGAAATCTCAATACTGAACATCTATGCCCCAAATACAAAGGCACCTACTTTTGTAAAAGAAACACTTCTAAAACTTAAATCGCACGTCGATGACAACACATTAGTAGTGGGAGACTTCAACACCCCACTCACAACAATGGACAGATCATCAAGACTGAGGCCAAACAGAGAAATATTGAGTCTAACAGAGATCATGAAACAAATGGACCTAACAGACATCTACAGAACCTTTCACCCAAACACAAAGGAATACACCTTTTTCTCAGCACCCCACGAAACCTTCTCCAAAATCGACCACATAGTTGGACACAAAGATAGTCTCAATAGATACAAGAAAATTGAAATAACACCTTGTATCTTATCAGACCACCACGGAATAAAGCTGGTCTTCAACAGCAAAAGAATCAACAGAAAGCCTACACACACATGGAAATTGAACAGCTCCTTACTGGATGACCACTGGGTCAGAGAAGAAATAAAGAAGGAAATCAAAGACTTCTTAAAATCCAACGACAATGAAGACACAACATACCCAAACCTATGGGATACAATAAAAGCTGTGCTACGAGGAAAGTTCATAGCACTAAGTGCATTCAAAAAGAAAATTGTGACAGCTCATATTAGTGAATTAACAGCTAAGCTGGGTGAATTGGAAAAAAAAGAAGCAAACACGCCAACGAGGAGCAGAAGGCAGGAAATCATCAAACTTAGGGCTGAAATCAACAACTTAGAATCAAAAAGAACTATACAAAGAATCAATGAAACCAAGAGTTGGTTCTTCGAGAAAATCAACAAAATAGACAGACCCCTAGCCAAATTAACTAAAAGGCAAAGAGAAAGAACCCAAATCAACAAAATCAGAAATGAAAAGGGAGAAATAACAACAGACATTGAGGAGATCCAGAAAATATTCGGGTCCTACTTTAAAAATCTATACTCCACCAAATTTGAAAACCTAAGCGACCTGGACAATTTCCTCGATAAATTCCACCTACCAAAACTAAATCAAAATCAGATTAACAGCTTAAACAGCCCAATAACACCTAAGGAAATAGAAACAGTCATTAATAATCTCCCAACCAAAAAAAGCCCAGGGCCAGATGGCTTTAGCATGGAATTCTACCGGACTTTCAAAGAGGAGCTAACACCATTACTCTTCAAACTCTTCCACCACATAGAAACAGAAAGAACACTGCCAAACTCATTCTATGAGGCCACTGTCATTCTGATTCCTAAACCACACAAAGACCCAACAAAGAAAGAGAACTTCAGACCAATCTCCCTCATGATTATAGATGCAAAGATACTTAATAAAATACTAGCAAACCGAATTCAAGAACACATCAAAAATATCATACATCATGATCAAGTAGGCTTCATCCCAGGAATGCGGGGATGGTTCAATATACGAAAGTCTATCAATGTAATTCGCCATATAAACAAGATGAAAGAAAAAAAACCACATGATCTCGCTAGATGCAGAAAAAGCATTTGACAAAATCCAACACCCCTTCATGCTAAAAGTTCTGGAGAGAACGGGCATACAAGGGCCGTACCTAGAAATAATAAAGGCAATGTACAGCAAGCCAGTGGCCAACATCTTAAATGTTGGAGAGAAGCTTGAAGCATTTCCTCTAAACTCAGGGACAACACAAGGATGCCCACTTTACCATATCTCTTCAATATAGTACTTGAAGTTCTTGCTAGAGCAATAAGAAAACTAAAGGAAATCAAAGGGATAAACATTGGAAATGAAGAAGTCAAATTATCCCTATTTGCAGATGATATGTTAGTATACATAAGTGACCCCAAAAACTCCACCAAAGAACTCTTACAGCTGATAAACAACTTCAGCAAGGTGGCTGGATACAAAATTAACTCAAAAAAATCAGAAGCCCTTCTTTATACAACAAACAAGCAAACCGAAAAAGAAATAAGGGAAACAACCCCCTTCACAATAGCCACAAACAATATAAAATACCTGGGGGTAACTCTAAACAAGCAAGTAAAGGACCTATACAACAAGAACTTCAAGCCCCTGAAGAAAGAAATGGAAGAGGCATTTAGAAGATGGAAAGATCTCCCATGCTCATGGATAGGTAGGATCCATAATAATAATGACTATTCTACCAAAAGCAATATATAGATTCAATGCAATTCCTATCAAAATACCAACACAATTCTTTATAGACTTGGAAAAAGCTATACTCAACTTCATATGGAACAACAAAAAGCCCAGAATAGCTAAATCAATCCTGTACAATAAAAAAGCATCTGGAGGTACCACCATCCCAGATTTCAAGCTGTACTACAGAGCAATAATAATAAAAACAGCATGGTACTGGTATAGAAACAGACCAGTGGATCAATGGAATCAAATTGAAGACCCAAACATGGACCCACACACCTATGGCCATCTAATCTTTGACAAAGAAGCCAAAACCGCACAATGGAAGAAGGACAGCATCTTCAACAAATGGTGCTGGTCCAACTGGATGTCCACTTGTAAAAGAATGAAATTAGACCCATACCTATCACCTTGTACAAAACTTAATTCCAAGTGGATAAAAGACCTTAACATAAGGCCGGCCACACTAAATATGCTAGAAGAAAAAGTAGGAGAAACCCTCGAACTCATTGGCACAGGTGACAACGTCCTGAACAGAACACCAACAACTCAGGACCTGAGATCAACAATCAATAAATGGGACCTCATGCAACTGAAAAGCTTCTGTAAGGCAAAAGACACAGTCATTAGAATAAAATGGCAACCAACAGACTGGGAGAAAATCTTCACCAACCCCACATCTGATAGAGGGCTATTATCTAAAATCTACAAAGAACTCAAGAAACTAAATGCCAAGAAATCAAATAATCCATTAAAAAAAATGGGAGATGGAGCTAAATAGAGAATTCACAAAGGAGGAATCCCCAATGGCCAAGAATCACCTGAAGAAATGCTCAACATCCTTAATCATCAGAGAAATGCAATTCATGATGACCCTGAAATTCCATCTCACACCTGTCATAATGGCTAAGATAAAGAGCTCAAATGACAGCACATGCTGGCGAGGGTGTGGAGAAAGGGGAACCCTACTCCATTGCTGGTGGGAGTGCAGACTTGTGCAACCACTATGGAGGTCTGTCTGGAGATATCTTAGAAACCTTGGAATAACTTTGCCTCAGGACCCAGCCATACCACTTCTGGGTATACACCCAAAGGACACCTCACGGAGACATAGGGAAGTCTCCTCATCTATGCTCATAGCAGCCTTATTTGTAATAGCTAGAAACTGGAAACAACCCAGATGTCCCTCAACTGAAGAATGGATTAAAAAATTGTGGTATATCTATACAATGGAATATTACTCAGCTATAAGAAACAATGAAATCATGCAATTTGCAACCAAATGGATGGATCTAGAGAAGCTCATCCTGAGTGAGCTAACCCAGACTCAGAAGGATGCACATGGCATCTATTCACTTATAGTAGGATTTTAGCTATATCGTACAGGATATCTGTACTATAACCAACACACCAAAAGGAACATGGACATAAACTTTTTTTTCATTTCTTTTTCTTTTTCCTTTCCCTTTTTTTCTCTTTCTTTTTCCTCTCTTTTTTTGTTGTTGTTCTTTGTTTTTGTGGGTTTGTGTGTCTGTTGGTCTTTTTTTTAGTTTTCCCCCCGTAGCAAGGAGACACCTTTCACTGGCAGTACTGCCTCGTAGGCCTCCGGTGTATGAAGAGGCTCTCGGCCCTCATATGACTCCTGATCTGTGGTGAGAGACTGTTAGGCAGGGACACTCCACCCCAGAGGATCAAGACGGAAGGGTCAGGGGGTAGAGCATGGGAGGGTGGGGCTGGGAAGCAGGAAAAGAGGACAATATGTCAAGGATGTAACCTGTAGCAACAAACAAATAAATTTAGTAATTAAAAAAAAGCATGTAACAACGTTAAAACACTGTAAATAAAATAAAGGACACAGCCGTTCAACCTGGTTTTATGAACCTCCAAGTGTCGAAAAAACGTAGAGCTAAGGTAAAACACAGGAGAAATGTGGTGTTAACCCATGCTTTTAACTTCAGCAGAGACGGGAGGAGCACCATAGTTAGTGGACTTATAAATTCTAGAGTTACACGGAAAAGGGTGGTGAGGGTAAACACCCTTAATCCCATCATTCAAGAAGAGTACACCCTTAACCCCAACACACTAGAGACAGAAACAGGCAGATCTCAGAGCTCAAGGTCAGCCTGATACAAAACAAACTCTAAATAAAGAAAAACTTCGATCCAGGAGTGGTGGAACACATCTTTAATCCCCTCAGATGGGAACCACAGGTCTCGGATCCCAATAATTAGAATGCAGAGACACACACATAGGATTTGGAAGGACCTAAGTTTAAAAGCTACTTACAAAAGGCCCACTCAATACAAACAAATTGTCCTTCAAGATCTCAAAATATATACACTAAAGCTGGTTTAGCTCCAAAATAACAAAATAATTTCTTCTTTAAACCAGATTGAAAGATAACACTTTATATATTGTCAAAAATCAAATTTGCTTCAGGAGAAATATTACCTAACCCCCCCCCAAAAAAAAAAGAGGGCGATTGTCCCTGAGTGAGGATTAGGGCAGGGCTCTGTTCTTATCTTTCCAGGAGAATCAAAGCATCCATTCAAGGAACCCAGGGACAACTGGACAACGGGAACCTCAGTAGAAATCAGAATCAGACACCAAAAGAAGACGAGTGACCCAGATGATTCAGCCTGACAGACTCCCTCAATAGCTGTCTCCATCAAAAGCCTACAACCACAACAACTCAGTATCGCTAAGACCATTCAGCTCTACACAATGCCCCAGCCAGAACCTCAGTAAAGCCTGGAAGTTCAGCTTCTGCCTACAAACTCCTTAGGACATCTAAACATTTGAGAACAGAAGGACTGAACATAAAAGGATTGTATTAACATTTTTAACCATTTTTTCATTTTGGTTTGGGCCCCAAACAGGTTTACTACGACCCAAACCAGCAGGAAGTCATTTTAAGAGAGCGACGTCCCATACCCAGAGGGTGGGGAGGGTGTTTCTCCGCCCTCCCTTTTTTTTGGTTATTTGAAGGACAACTGAAAACTCTGTTATTTAGGGGAAGAGATTACAAGTTATTAAATGGTCCTGTTTAATGGGCTTTGGAGGTTAGAACCAGGGTATTCCTTCTTTCCCTTTTCTGTATCCTTCTTTATCTCCTATGTAGGAATGCACGGATTTGAGAAAAATTGAGACATAGACATAGCACAGGAAGGACCAAGAAGAAGGGTCAGATTATTGAATATGCCCTTATACCTTTGTATATTGATACAAAATTAGTAGTATATTTGGCTAAAGTGGTATTGACCATTGTTTATTTTGCAAATATAAGATTGTATTGGTCTACGTCGGTATTGATATTTGCATATTGATACAAAATTAAGATTATAGTTGGCCACAATGGTATTGACCCTTGTATATGGACGCAATATTAAGATTGTATTGGGCCACATAGGCATTGATCTTTGTATATTGATACAAAATTAAGAGTATATTTAGCCACATTTGAATAGATCTTTGTATATTGATACAAAATTAAAGTTAACACTTCCTAATGGTATTGTACCTAGAGATACTTAAAAATGAAATGTGAAGCTCTGGCCTCTTGATACCAACCGTCTTAAACTGTTTAGGATAGTTAAGAAAAACAAACTCCTAATCATGTAAGCATGTCAACTTGTTAGCTACTATGACAGTCTATCACAGATATTCTCTAAGCTACTCAGTAATCAAGTTGTTAAGAGACAAGCAACATTTGCTTATCTAAATACAAGAGATAGATAGGGCATCTTCAAAAACCCTAAGAGATCTGCAGAATATGGCATTCAAAGATGTGGTCTTAAATTAAGATTTTTTTTTATATCGTGACATATCAGCTCCTGACAGCACCCCCTATTCTACTCCAAGTAGAAGAAAAACATCGAAGAATCTCCAGTGTGAGATGGTTGAATTAGTGGCAAGCCTATCTCTTGGCATGTAAAAACTCCTTGCTTCAACTGCAGACAGACTGCTGTCCAAAAAGGACAAAACTTGGTAGCAGGGAAGTCGACAGCCTAGCTCTGCCAAGACAGGGTAGGTTAGTCCTTCATAATCCCTGCTCTACAATAAATGTCTGTCAGAGAAACAGGACCAAAAGGCTGAAGACTGACGCTGGAATGTATGGAGAGAAAATGGGAACTGTCCAGGTAGTCACCGGTTTGTCATTTCTTAGTATTGGAAGCTGCAGGCCCTGCACTTCCTATATAATCAGATATATTTATCCTTCTCAGCTCTCTGAGCTGGTTGAAGAATAGACAGCTTGAGTCTCATAGATAAATTTTGAGTTGTTTAGGAATCAAGAGGGCATTCTAGATCTAAGAAGATGGTTATAATAGTGATGCAAGTTAGTATGAAAGCTAAATCAGTTATAGAACTTTAAACTCATGGAGATGGTTAGAAAGTAGAAGGTTAAAGTCAGGGGCCAAATATGTATGAACTGGACATTGGGAAGGTATACTGGGCCATTTAACTCTCATAAATATGGCATATTTAATTCTGCTGTTTTGTATAGAATTTACTGTTATAAGAGAAAGAACCATTTGTTGGATTGAAAAGGGAAGCTGTTGGGGGGGAAGAGGGTGGAAGGGTGGGACAGGAAGGGGGAATAGGGAAGGGTTTGTGACTGAGATGTAACTTGAAGAAAAAAAATAAAGTACTTATATTTAAAAAAAGACAGAGAAGGGCATTACATACTCATTAAAGGAAATATCCACCAAGAGGTCATCTCAATATTGAACATCTATGCCCCAAATACAAAGGCACCTACATTTATAAAAGAAAAGCTTCTGAAACATAAATCGCACATCGATCCAAACACTTTAATAGTGGGAGACTTCAACACCCCACTCACAACTATGGACAGATCATCAAGACAGAAGCCAAACAGAGAAATAATGAGTCTAACAGAGCTCATGAACCAAATGGACCTAACAGATATCTACAGAAAGTTTCATCCAAACACAAAAGAATACACCTTCTTCTCAGCACCTCACGGAACCTTCTCCAAAATCGACCATATAGTTGGACACAAAGATAGCCTCAACAGATACAAGAAAATTGAAATAACCCCTTGTATCTTATCAGACCACCATGGAATAAAGCTGGACTTCAATAGCAAAAGAATCAACAGAAAGTCTACACTCACATGGAAATTGAACAACTCTTTACTAGAGGACCACTGGGTCAGGGAAGAAATAAAGAAGGAAATCAAAGACTTCTTAAAAACCAACGAAAATGAAGACACAACATACCCAAACCTATGGGACACAATGAAAGCTGTGCTACAAGGAAAGTTCATAGCACTAAGTGCCTTCAAAAAGAAAATTGTGACAGCTCATATTAGCGAATTAACAGCTAAACTGGGTGAATTGGAAAAAAAAGAAGCAAACACTCCCAAGAGGAGCAGAAGGCAGGAGATCATCAAACTTAGGGCTGAAATCAACAACTTAGAAACAAAAAGAACTATACAAAGAATCAATGAAACCAAGTGTTGGTTCTTCGAGAAAATCAACAAAATAGACAGACCCTTAGCCAAATTAACTAAAAGACAGAGGGAGAAAACACAAATCAACAAAATCAGAAATGAAAAGGGTGAAATAACAACAGACATTGAGGAAATCCAGAGAATATTTGGATCCTACTTTAAAAATCTATACTCCACCAAATTTGAAAACTTAAGTGAAATGGACAATTTTCTTGATAGATTCCACCTACTGAAGCTAAATCAAGATCAGATAAACAGATTAAACAGCCCTATAACCCCTAAGGAAATAGAAACAGTCATTAAAAATCTCCCAACCAAACAAAAGCCCAGGGCCAGATGGCTTTAGCACGGAATTCTACGGACCTTCAAAGAGGAGCTAACACCAATACTTTACAAACTCGTTCACCAAATAGAATCTGAGAGAACATTGCCAAACTCATTCTACGAGGCCACAATCACCCTGATTCCTAAACCACACAAAGACCCAACAAAGAAAGAGAACTTCAGACCAATCTCCCTCATGAACATAGATGTAAAAATACTTAATAAAATACTAGCAAACCGAATTCAAGAACACATCAAAAATATCATACACCATGATCAAGTAGGCTTCATCCTAGGGATGCAGGGATGGTTCAACATACGAAAATCTATCAACGTCATTCACCATATAAACAAGATGAAAGAAAAAAACCACATGATAATCTCGCTAGATGCAGAAAAAGCATTTGACAAAATCCAACACCCCTTCATGCTAAAAGTTCTGGAGAGAACGGGCATGCAAGGGCCGTACCTAGAAATAATAAAGGCAATAAACAGCAGCCCAGTGGCCAACGTCAAAATAAATGGTGAGAAACTTGAAGCATTTCCTCTAAACTCAGGGACAAGACAAGGATGTCCACTTTCACCATATCTCTTCAATATAGTACTTGAAGTTCTTGCTAGAGCAATAAGACAACTAAAGGACATCAAGGGGATAAACATTGGAAACGAAGAAGTCAAATTATCCCTATTTGCAGATGATATGATAGTATACATAAGTGACCCCAAAAATTCCACCAGAGAACTCTTACAGCTGATAAACACCTTCAGCAAAGTGGCTGGATACAAAATTAATTCAAAAAAATCAGAAGCCCTTCTTTATACAACAAACAAAAGGCTGAGAAAGAAATAAGGTAAAAAAAAAAAAACCCTTCACAATAGCCACAAACAACATAAAATACCTGGGGGTAACTCT
>CAJQZJ010032031.1:3763483-3787638 GCA_907164525.1 Lophiomys imhausi | reverse complement strand
GTTTCTAAGTTGTTGATTTCAGCCCTGAGTTTGATAATTTCCTCTTGCCTGCTCCTCTTGGGTGTGTTTGCTTCTTTTTGTTCCAGCTCTTTCAGGTGTGCTTTTAGGTCTCTAGTATGGGAGCTCTCCAGTTTCTTTTTGAAGGCATTTAGTCCTATAAACTTACTTAGTGCTGCTTTCAATGTGTCCCATACGTTTGGGTATGTTGTGCCTTCATTTTCATTGAGTTCTAAGAAGAATTTAATTTCTTTTTTTATTTCTTCCCTGTCCCAGAGGTCATTCAGTAGAGAGTTGTTCAGTTTCCATGTTTTTGCAGACTTTCTGTTGTTTTTGTTATTGTTGAAGTCTAGCTTTATTCCATGATGGTCTAATAAGTTACAAGGGGTAATTTCAATTTTCCTATATCTGTTCAGACTTGCTTTGTGACCGACTATATGGTCAATTTTGGAGAAAGTTCCATGAGGTACCGAGAATATAGTATATTCTTTTGTTTTGGGGTGAAATGTTCTGTAGATATCAATTAGATCCATTTGATTCATGACATCTGTGAGGTTCATTATTTCTCTGTTTGGTTTCTGCATCGTTGATCTGTCCAGTGGTGAGAGTGGTGTGTGAAGTCTCCCACTATTAATGTGTGAGGTTCAATGTGGGATTTGAGCTTCAGTAGTGTTTCTTTAATGAATGTGGGTGGTCTCACATTTGGGGCATAGATGTTCAGTATTGAGATGTCATCTTGGTGGATTTTTCTTTTGATGAGTATGTAGTGTCCTTCCCCATCTCTTTTGATTAATGTTGGTTGAAAGTCTAATTTATTGGATACTAGAATGGCCACTCCAGCTTGCTTCTTGGGTCCACTTACATGGTATATCTTTTTCCAGCCCTTTACTTGGAGATAATGTCTATCTTTTTTGCTGAGGTGTGTTTCTTGTAAGCAGCAGAATGTGGGATTTTGTTTTTGCATCCATTCTACTAGCCTGTGTCTTTTTATCGGGGAATTGAGTCCATTGATGTTGAGAGATATTAATGACCAGTGATTATTACTTCCTGCCATCTTGATGTTGGTGGAAATAGTGTGTGAGTGAGCTTCTCTTCTTTTGGTTTTGCTGCAGGCATGTTATTTGCTTCCTGTGCTTTCTTGTGTATAGTTAACCTCTTTGTTTTTCTTTTTTTTTTTTTTTTTTTTTGGTTTTTCGAGACAGGGTTTCTCTGTGTAGCCCTGGCTGTCCTGGACTCACTTTGTAGACCAGGCTGGCCTCGAACTCGCAAAGATCCGCCTGCCTCTGCCTCCCAAGTGCTGGGACTAAAGGCGTGCGCCACCACTGCCCGGCTTAGTTAACCTCTTTGGGTTGGAGTTTTCCTTCCAACATCTTCTGTAGAGCTGGATTTGTGCATAGATATTGTTTGAATTTAGCTTTTTCATGGAATATCTTGTTTTCTCCATTTATGTTGATAGACAATTTTGCTGGGAATAGTAGTCTGGTCTTGTATTTGTGGCTTTTTAGGGTCTGCAAGATGTCTGTCCAGGCCCTTCTGGCTTTTAGCGTCTTTGATGAAAAGTCTGGTGTGATTCTGATAGGTTTGTCCTTATATGCTACTTGACCTTTTCCCTAGCAACTTTTAATATTCTTTCTTTGTTCTATACATTTAGTGTTTTGATTATTATGTGGCAGGAATATTTTCTTTTCTGGTCTAATCTATTTGGAGTTCTGTAAGTTTCTTGTACAGTTATAGGCATCTCTTTTTTTAGATTTGGGAAATTCTCTTCAATGATTTTGTTGAAGATATTTTCTGATCCATGGAGCTGGGAATCTTCTCTTTCTTCTATTCCTATTATTCTGAGATTTTATCTTTTCAGATGTGTCAAGAGTGTCCTTGATTTCCTGAAGGTTTTGTGTCAGGACTTCTTTAGATTTTACATTTTCTTTGACAGATGTATCAATTTCTTCAATTTTATTCTCTGTGTCTGAAATTCTTTCTTCCATCTCTTGTATTCTGTTGGTGATGCAATTGTCTGTAGTTCATTTTCTTTTCTTAAGGTTTTCCAGTTCTATGGATGTCTCAAATTGTATTTTCTTTATTGCTTCAACTTCCCTTTTCAGGTCTTCCATTCCTTTAGGCCCTTTATTCATTTCTATCACCTCTTTTGCAGTATTTTGTTGTTGCTCCCTGAGATATTTAATTTTCTCTCTTAGGCCTTCTATTATTAATATAAACATAGGATGAAACCATACTTTTTAATTATTAAACACTTATTTATTAATAACTATATCTACTTATAACAAATACACTTACTTAACTACTATTCCTATAAATTCCTACAACCCCTATGAATGCCTACAACCCCTATGACCTAACCACTGAACCTATTGATAACTATTACAATTATTTTCATAAGGATACAGTCTCTGGGGCAGGTCTTCAGTCGCCAGGAACACAGTCTCTGGGGTAGACCCTTTATTGCACTTAGCAGTCCTTTTTTCTTCTGGAATATCTCAGATGTAGATCCATCAGGGTAAATTGGCTATTGAAGTCTCACCTTAAATAAGACTTGAGGCTTTCTTCTCTCGGGGAGACCTCAGCTGTCTGTAGGCCACTTATTTCCTTCGTAACAGCAACTCTGCCATTCTGCCTCAGTCTTTAAAGCTGACCACAGTTCCATTCAGGCCACTGTTTGGACAGGTCAAACTCCTCTAGGCAAAAGCTGAGCCACAGAGTTTAGTCCTTGGCCTTTTGCTGTCTTGCTGAGGCTTTCTTTGCTCACCAGCTTCTTTCTGCCTCAGGGAAATCTGGCCATCAATACACCAGCACTTTCTCCATCAGAGAATACAAACTACTCGTTGTCCTTTTTAGCGTGCGGACTAGCTAGCATCAGAGCTCTCTAGCATGAGGCCCCTAGCACACCCTCTCCCGGGTTCATCCACTTGTCCTTAAATAGGATCTCTCCTTGTTCCACCTGCTTCAGCTTAATTTGGGCTCTGCCCACTTAGCAGCTGAAAACAATGCCAGGTCATAAAGTCTTTCCTTGTCTCACCTGGCTTCAACCTTGTTTTTCAGTCCATAGAGACACCCCTCGTTTCATGTGACTTCATCCATAAGCTGATAAGCTAATTGCTCACAGCCAAGTTGATCTTCATGCCCTGGATTAAGAGACTGTATCAGAAACCTAGATATTTACTAAATCTAATTTATATTAATCGAACTCCCTACAATAGGATTAAGGTCATTTTCCTTTGTTTCAATCCTGTTAGGATGTCCAGAGTTGTCTTTAGCATTATAGCTAGATTCTGGAGACATCACATTGCTTTGGGAGTTTTGTTGTTGTTGTTGTTGTTGTTGTTGTTGTTGTTGTTGTTTTTGTTTTGTTTTGTTTTTTACCATGTTCTTGCGCTGACCTTTAGTCATCTGATTGACCCTGGTGTTGTCTATTTGTTTCTTTTGTCAGTTGACCTTGGTGCTCAGGAAAACTCCCTGTTCTGGGGGTTGGGTGATCCTGAGATCCTGGTGTCCACCTCCAGATGGTGGGTAGGTTCCTCTAATTGACTGGCTCTCAGAGAGTGACTGCCACTCTCCTCAACTGGTTATGACCCAATTGGACCAATATACAGAGCATTGAAGTGTGGAGGGGACTATCCACTGAGCACCTTGGAGCTGGCAGGTCTCCTCAGAAAGGCAGGTAGAGCTGTGATTGGGCCTGTGTTCTCCCCTCAGTGACACAGTTATTCTGGTTCAGCAGCTAGGCTGACCATGCAGGCAGGGAGCTCCACCCAAGACAGGTGCCAGTCTCAGTGTGCCTGTTGCTGACTGCCTCAAACACTTGGGTGCTAGGGTGAGTGACTCGCCCCAATATTTGTGGAGAATACACAGTTGCTGGCTCTGTTTGTAGTCAGTCTTGGCTCCTAATTGCTTTGCTGTGACTGGGTTAGGTCTCTGCCACTCAGCTACAGTGTACACTGTCCCGCCGTGTTGGGAACTCCAGAAAGAAAATCTTACTTACTTTTGCTCTTTCTGGCTGTTTTTCCCTGTTGAGTGTACAGGTCCATGTGCAGGCTGGATATCAGGCAAACCAGCTAACTTTCTTATACACAAAGGACCACCTAACCAGCAATGATACTCCCCCCCATAGACTGGGCCCACCCACATTATTCAGTAATCAGGAAAATATCCCAGGGAATTCCCCAATTGAGTTTCCCTCTTCCCAGATGATTTTAGTTGTGTCAAGTTGACAAAAACTAACCAGCATAGAGAAAAAGAACCTAGGAAGTTCTGAAAGATTATAACTGCCAATCCTGACTATTGTACCCAATAAAATTATCTACTAAAATGGAGCCAAGACAGCAAATGACAGACTTGGATACCGACCACAGCCCAACAGTCCAGCCTACAACATCTTCAGTGGTGGCAGAAGGCATGTGACTGTACTGGTGGCCATGGGTCCCAAAGCCAGAAGGAGTGGCCAACAAAGCCCCCTTACACAGCTTACATAGGAAATCTCCCTTTTAATATAATTCAAGACAACATAGATGCTATCTTTAAGGACCTCAGCAAATGGAGTGTATAGCTAGTTACAAAGACACAGGCAGGAGAAGTTGATTTGCCTAGACAAAATGAGGTCAGCCTCCCAAGCTCCTCCTCTACAGGAAGGCCTCTCAGATTTGCCAGGCCAGAAAACTAAAGACTGATGCTGTCCTAGGACCCATCTCACAACAAAGCCATCGACATAGGAGCCTTATGGGAAATCCGACTGGGTAATGGGTTAGCCTCTGTGATAATAAACCATACATAGGTCATTAGTTTATAATTCCTGAGGCAATTATCCTCCTCAGATCTCTGATAGGATTGATGATTGGCAGTTTTTCCTTGCTAACAGGCTTCATATTAAAATATAAACAAGTGTTCCTTTATTTATGATTGTTCTCAATAATAACTACTCATGGTATTTCTTCCTAAAATTTATCTTTTTATAAACCTAAATTCTTGTAAGCCTCAGGGAATCCACTGGAATCCACAGGTCAAATGGACTCAGATAAGTATAGCCTGTTTCCACTTCTGCCTATCACTGGGGGGTGGGACAACTCCTCCCTGGTTTTGGGGCCACCCCAGCTGTCAAGACCATGGGCCTAAAAATTTTTCACCCTAGCTACTTAATTTTACCTCCTGCCCCTAATATGTATCTGTTCCAGCAGATTTCCAACCAATTAAAGACTACAAACTACTCCAACTATGGCCTTTGTCTCTAGATGATCATGCAGAACCTGGACAGTTAGTAAAATAGCCTGCTCTTCCAAGACCAGACCAACATTTCAGCTTTTGTGGCCTCACACCCCCAATTCTGACACCCACAATGTCAGCAGGAAGTAGCCAGACAATGCTTCGCCCCTATTCATTTATTATCAACAAAAGTCTGGGATGTTAGGTCTGTCTGAGTCCCAGGTTTTCCCATCATGCCTCAGCTTCTACCTGTGCCCTGCCCCCACAAGCCTCTACCTATATAATCCCAACATCTTGGGGCTCTCTCTCTCTTGCTCTTCCTCCCTTCCTCTCTCTCTCCTCTCTCTCTTTCTCCCTCTCCCCCTCACTTTCTCTCCCCTCTCTGCCTCCTTTCCCCACTCTCTCTCCTGTCTCTCTCTCTGCATGTGCATGCTGTTTCTCTTTTCCTCTCGTATCCAACAAACCTGCCTTTATACAATTTAATTTGGCCTGGATTGGATCATTTTCCCACAGCACATTGTAATTTTTTAAAACAGTGCCCAAAGTTGGAATTGCAGGTATTTTACTTCCCTTCTCTATAATCAGAGCCTGGTAATTACTAAAAGTGCAAGTGATCCATACTTAAGGATTATCACTACTATATAGGAGATGGAGCCAGCAGAAGTTAGACTCAGGGCACAAATCATATGAGCTATGGGCATTACAGCAGCAGCCATGAGATAAGGAAAATACTCAGTTAATACGGTTGTAAGTGCTAGACCCAGGCGGAAGATAAAGGCTATGGCTCTCATGGTGCTAAAGTTGCCAAGACCATCAGATGTAGAAAAAAGTAATGAGTTTCCAATGTTTTAAAAAAACTAAAATATCCCAGTCATTTGATTTTACCAGTAAAGATTCAGGAGCCAGATGCTGGGTTGAAACCTACTAGCTCAGCGAGGCAAGAGAAAGCACCCAGCTGATGTTCCTATTCCACCAATATCCCAGTCAAAAGCCCTACACTAAAAAGCCCAGAAGAACCTAGAGGAAGAAGCCTAGAAGGAGAAGACCTCTGAAGCAACCCTGCAGGAAGCTCTGAAGAAACGAACACATAGGAACTTCTCTGAAGGAGTGAACCCAAATGAAACCAACACATTCTCCACCCTGTCTTAAATGCCCTCACCTCAATGTACATCCTTTCTGCTTAATCCCTGTCAACTGGTTTCTTCTTCTTTTATTATTTTTTTTTTACTTTTTCAACGTTGATTTATTTCTTCAAGTTACATCTCAATCACAATCCCCTCCCTACTCCCCACTCCAGTCCCACCCTTCCACCCTCCTCCCCCTCAACCCCCCATCCTTTTCCCTTTTTTTTCAGTTTAAGGTATTTCCCCCCCTCCACCCACAGCTCTCCCTTTCAGTCCAACAAATGGTTCTTTCTCTTATAACTATAAATACAATACAAAACAACAGAAATGAATAGGCCACAATTATAAGATTTATATGGCTTAGCATAGATTCCCAGTGTGCAGTCCATATGTATTTGGCACCTGACTTTAACATTCTACTATCTAACTATCTCCATGAGTTTAAAGTTCTATATCTAACTCAGCTTTCATACTAACTTGCCTCACAATTTTAAAAATATCTTCTTAGATCCAGAACACCCTCTTGATTCCTAAACAACTCAAAATTTAACTATGAGACTCTAGCTATCTATTCATCAACCACCTCAGAGACCTGAGAGGAATAAATATATCTGATTATATAGGAAGTACAGGGCCTGCAGCTTCCAAAACTAAGAAATGACATACCAGTGGCTGCCTGGACAGTTCCCATTTTCTCTCCATACATTACAGCATCAATCTTCAGCCATTTGGCCCCATTTCTCTGACAGACATTGATTGTAGAGCAGGAACTATGAAGGACTTACCTACCCTGTCTTGGCAGAGCTAGGCTGTCGACTTACCTGCTTCCAAGGTTTGTCCTTTTTGGACAGCAGTCTGTCTACAGTTGAAGCAAGGGGTTTTTCTTGCCAAGAGAAAGGCTTACCACCAATTCAACCATCTCCCACTGGAGATTCTTCAATGCTCATCTTCTACTTGGAGTAGAATAGGGGGTGCATGTCAGGAGCTGACATGTCTCGATATCAAAAAATCTTAAGTTAAGAAAACATCTTTGAATGCCATAGTCTGCAGATCTCTTGAGGTTTTTGAAGATGCCCTATCTATCTCTTATATTTAGATAAGCAAATGTGGCTTGTCTCTTAGCAACTTGATTACTGAGTAGCTTAGAAAATAACTGTGATAGACTGTCATAGTAACTAACAAAATGACACGCTTTCATGACTATTAGTTTCCCTTTCTTAATTATCCTAAACAGTTTATGACGGTTGGTACTCTTTTTTAATTTAAGGTGTATCTTTTTTTCTCCTCAACATCTCCTCCTTTTAGTCCAATAAAAGGTTCTTTGTCTTATAACAATAAGAAATATGCAATACAAAACAATAAGAACAATTAGACAACAATTATAAAAATTATAAGGTATAACATACATTCCCAATGTCCGGTCCATACATATTTGGCAACTGATATTAATATTCTATTATCTGGGCTGGAGAGATGGCTCAGAGGTTAAGAGCACTGGCTGTTCTTCCAAAGGTCCTGAGTTCAATTCCCAGCAACCACATGGTGGCTCACAGCCATCTACATTGAGATCTGCTGCCCGGGCATATATGTGGAGCAAATACTGTATACATAATAAATAAATAAATGTTTAAAAAATATTCTAATATCTATCTATCTCAATGAGTTTAAAGTTCTATACCTAACTTGCATTACCAACTTAAAAAACATCTTCTTAGACCTAGAGCATCCTTTTAATTCCTAAACAACTTAAAATTTAACTGTGAGATTATAACTATCTAGTCTTCAGCCACATCAGAAACCTGAGAGGGTGAATATATCTGAATATACTGAATATACAGGAAGTGCAGAGCCAGCAGCTTCCAAAACTAAAAAATGGCAGACAACTGACTGTCTGGACAGTCCTCAATTTCTCTCTATAACATTGGAGCATCTATCTTCATCCTCTTGGCTCAATATCTCTGACAGACATTGATTATAAAGCAGGAATTATGAAGAACTTTCCCACCTTGTCTTGGCAGAGCTAGGTTGTTGACTTACTTGCTTCCAAGTTTTGTCCTTTTTGGACAGCATTCTGTCTACAGTTGAAGCAAGGGCTTTTTCTAGCCCGGTGACAAGCTTGCCACTAATTCAATCATCTCCAAATGGAGACTCTACCATGCTCATCATCTACTTGGAGAAGAATGAAGTGTGGATGCTGTCAGGAGATGACATGTCTCAATATCAAAAAATCTCAAGTTGAGAAAATATCTTTAAATACCATATTATATAGATATCTTGAGGTTTTTGAAGAGCATCTATCTATCTCTGTATATTTGAATAAGCAAATGTTGCTTGTCTCTTATCAACTTAATTTCTGATTAACTTTTTTTAAAAATCTATGATACACTAAACTAGTACCTAACAAAATAACAAGTTTGAATGACTATTAGTTTGCATTTCTTAATTATCCTAAACAGTATGTGATAGTTGCCATCAAAAGGCCTAGAACTTCATGTTCCATATTGTACATAGGTAAAATATATTAAAAAGAGTTAACCTTAATTTTGTATCAATATACAAAGATATAAGAGTAGATTCAATAATCTATCCCTTTTTCTTTATCATTCCTATATCATGTTTATATTCCCATTTTTACTTTTCAAATCTTCCCCCACACACACACACATTAGAGAGAAAGAAGGATAGAGAAAAGAAAAAGAGAGAAATCCTTGGATCTAACCTCCTAAGCCTTGTTTAACAAGACCATTTAACAACTTTTAACCAATCTCCCTAAATAACAACAAACATCTATAACCCATCAAATGGCCAAAAAAGCCACCTGCCCCACCTTCTGGGAATGGGTCATCACTCTCTTAAAATTGCTTCCTGCTGATATGGGGCATAGGAAACCTCAATATAAGAATGGAATAATGGTTAAGCAAGTTAATAGTAACATTTGTTGTCCAGTGTTTTTGTGCTCAGCTATTTAAATGTCCTGAGAAGTTTGTAAGTCAGAATCTGAACATTGGGTGGGAAAATTCAAGGCTTTACTGAAGTACTGGCTGGAACAGTCTGTGAAGCTGGACCATCTTAGCTAGCCATTCTGAAGTTGTTCTGGATGTAGATTTTTGGGGGAACTCAGCTGATTCCTTGCTCTGCCTCTTGACCTAGAGTTAACTTTATTTAATCCTACTTACAGAAAACTCTTGGATTAAAGGTGTATGCTTAGAGATGAGCCACACCATAACCATTTGTTTACAAAAAACAGATAGTTCTTGGATAAACTGTGTGTGTTTATAGGTGGGCCACACCCTAACCATTTGTTTACAGTAAACAGAAAGTTTTAGGATTAAAGGCTGAGTTATTCCACAATTGAAACAGATTTTACAATTCACAGTCTAGGGGATCACAATGTGATAAGATATTCTACAATAAGTTTCTGTTGTCTGCCCGGTCACTTGCTTCCAGCTTTATATATTGTCAAGAGTTTCTGCCTCATTGTGAGGTAATTATTTCTACTGATGAAGTCCTAGAAAGACTTAAGATATGTCTACTAGGCATGGGGATTTTTCCCCCAGGAAAGATGAGCAGTTGCATTAGCCACTTCAATAGCTAGTGGAAACTTATAAAACTGACATTATTTCCTGTTTTAAAAAGTCAGGGTTCCGGGCGGTGGTGGTGCACGCCTTTAATCCCAGCACTTGGGAGGCAGAGGCAGGCAGATCTTTGTGAGTTCGAGGCCAGCCTGGTCTACAAAGCGAGTCCAGGACAGCCAGAGATATTCAGAGAAACCCTGTCTCGAACAACAACAACAAAAAAAAAAAGTCAGGGTAAAAATTAATGAAATAGAAAAGAATAAAACAGGGACTGGAAAAATGGTTCAGTATTAATGAGTATGTACTGCTCTTGCAGGAGACTCAAATTCGGTTCATAGCACCCACATCAGGCAGCCGCCTGCAACTCCAGCTCTAGGGTGTAACTGCAGCTCTAGGAAAATTGACATCCTCTTCTGGCTTCTAGGAACACTTTCATTCATGTGCACATATCCACACACAGGCACATCTAATTAAAAATAAATATTTTAAAAAGAATGAAAGAAAAAGGAAAAGCAAAAACAGCACAAATAGGCCAGGCGTGGTGGCGCACACCTTTAATCCCAGCACTTGGGAGGCAGAGGCAGGTGGATCACTGTGAGTTCGAGGCCAGTCTGGTCTACAAAGTGAGTCCAGGACAGTCAGAGCTGTTACACAGAGAAACCCTGTCTCGAAAAACCAAAAAAAAAAAAAAAAAGCACAAATGATGAGATAAAGAATTGATTCTTTCCGGGCAATGGTGGTCCACACCTTTAATACCAGCCCTTGAGAGGCAGAGGCAGGCAGATCTCTGTGACTTTGAGGCCATCCTGTCTACAGAGTGAATTCCAGGACAGCCAGGGCTACATAGTAAGACCCTGTCTCAAAAAAGTTGGTTCTTTGAAAAGATAAACAAGATTCATAAACATTTATCCAAATTAGCCAAAAGAAGAAGGAAGAAAAGCCAAATTAATAAAAATTAAAGATGAGGGCTGAAGAGATGGTTCAGTAATTAAGAGCACTGGCTGCTCTTACAGATGACCCAGGTTCAATTCCCAGAACCTACATGGCAGCTCAACTGTCTTTAACTCCAAGATCTGACATCCTCACACAAACATACACACAAGCAAAACACCAATGCACATAAGATAAAAATAAATGAACTATTTTCTTAAATCATGGAGAGGCTAAGAGATGGATTAAGCACACCTCAACATAAGAAATGTTATATACAACAAACCTGTAGTCAACATTGTACTAAGTGGGGAAAAACTCAAAGCATTCCCACTAATATCAGGAGCAAGACAAGGATACCCACTCTCTCTTTCTCTTTCCCTCTCTCTCTCTCTCTCTCTCTCTCTCTCTTTCTCTCTCTGCTTCTATTCAATATAATACTTGAAGTATTAGCTAGAGAAATAGGATAAAAGAAGGAAATAAAAGAGACACAAGCAAGAAAAGAGGTCAAAGTATACCATTTTTCAGATGGTATAATTCTATGGATAAGAGACCCTAAAGACTACCTAAAAATCTCTTAGAACTGATAAACATTTTCATCAAAATAGCAAGGTACAAAAATAACACTCAAAAATCAGTAGCTTTCCTATATACCAATGACAAGATCACGGAAAGCTAAATCAGGGAAACAGCCCTATTCACAATAGCTTCAAAATAAATAAAATAAGATACCTATGAATAAACCTAAGGAAACAAAAGGCCTCTATAGACATGAAAACCCTAGGAATAAGCCTAAGGAAACAAAAGTCCTCTCTAAACAGTGAAAAACTTAAGACACTGAAGAAAGAAATAGAGTAAGACAGTAGATGAATCAGAAAAAATAATCTTGTAAAAATAACTATTCTTCAAAAGTCAATCTACAGGTTCAATACAATATCAATCAAATTTCAGAGCTATTGTTCACAAGTATAAGAAAAACATATAATCTCAAAATTATGTGGAGGCACAAAAGACCAAGAGTGTCAAAGCAATCCTAAACAAAAAGTATATTTCTAGAGGCAACACTATACCTGGTTTCAAGTCATACTACTGACCCATAGTAACAAAAACATCATGGCAATGGCACCAAAGTAGACATTTGGACAAGTGGAATATGACAGAAGACTCAGATATAAGTCCACAAAACTACACTTGATTTTTTTAACAAATATGTCAAGAATGTACACTGGAGAAAAAACAACATCTTCAACAAATGATGCTAGGGAAACTGGGTTTCAGCACGCAGAAAATGAAACTATGTTTTACATCTCACCTTGCACAAAACTCAGCTTCAAGAACCTCAATGTAAGGCCTGAAATTCCAAAACTGCTACAGAAAAAGGTAAGGAGTATGCTAGTAGTACAGGAAATAAGATGGACAATTTAAAAATGGTATCATGAAAGTAAAAACCTTCTGGACAGCAAAGGAACTGTCAAGAAAGAGATGAGGCAGCCCACAGAATGGGATAAAATCTTTGCCAGCTGTACATCTGACAGAGGACTGATGTCTAAAGTACACAAAGAACCCAAAAAACTAAACACCAAGAAAATAAATAACCCAATTTAAAAATGGGCTATAGAGCTGTCTTAGTTACTTTTCAATTACTATGACAAAATGCCATATCCAAGGTAACTCATATAGAAAGCGTTTTTTTTAAAGATTTATTTATTATGTATACAGTGTTCTGTCTGCAGGTATATCTGCAGGCCAGAAGAGGGCACCAGATTTCATTATGGATGGTTGTGAGCCACCATGTGGTTGCTGGGAATTGAACTCATGACCTCTGGAAGAGCAGCCAGTGCTCTTAACCGCTGAGCCATCTCTCCAGCCCAGAAAGCATTTAATTGAGGCTTATAGTTTGATTTCAGAGCATTAGAGTCCATGAACATTATGGTGGGGAGCATAGCAGCAGGCAGGCATGAAGCTGGAGCAGTAACTGAGAGCTTAAATGTTAATCCACAAGATGGAGGCTCAGAAAGTTAACTGGGAATGGCACAGGTTTTTGAAACCTTAAAGCCTACACCCAGTGACACACCCCCTCCAACAAGGCTCCACACCTCCTAATCCTTCCCAAACAGTTCCATCAACTGGGGACCAAGCATTCAAATATATGAGCCTATATGGGTCATTCTCATTAAAACTGCCACAGGAAATGACTAGAAATTCCTCAAAAGGAGAAACACAAATGGCTAGTCAACACCTTTAAAAGTGTTCAACACCCTTAGCATGCAGGGAAATACAGATTAAAACTATTTTAAGATTCCATCTCAGTTCTATCAGAATAGCTATCATCTCCATTAAAAATGGCAACAAAGGCTAGTGTGGGTGTAGTGAAAGGGGACAATTATACTATATTGGTGGAATGTAAAACTAGTGTGGACACTTTGAAAATCACTCAAAGGTTTTCTACAAAAAAAAAAAAAAAAGCCGGGCGAGGTGGTGCACGCCTTTAATCCCAGCACTCGGGAGACAGAGGCAGGAGGATCTCTGTTAGTTCAAGGACAGCCTGGTCTACAAAGTGAGTCCAGGACAATCAAGGATACACAGAGAAACCCTGTCTCAAAAAACCTAAAAAAAAAAACTTAGAAGCAAAACTGCCACATGACCAAGATATGCCCCTGCTAGACATATACCCAAAGGACTTATAACCTACTATAGAGACACTTACATGTCTATGTTCATTGCCGCTTTATCCACAATAGTTAGGAAATGAAATAAGCCTACATGTCCATCAACAGATGACTGGACAAGGAAAATGTAGTACATATACACAATGGAATATTAATCATCTATAAGGAAAAATGAAATTTGCATATAAATGAATGGAACTGAGTGATGTCACCAAGGCTCAGAAAGACAAACACTGCTTGGTCTCTCCCATATGTAGATCCCAGCTTCAAAGTGTTGGGGCCTGCTTCTTTACCATAACTGCACCCATTTTTTTCTTCAGTTTTAAGATGAAATTACTCGTACTTTGTTAATTTGTACCTTGACACTCTAAAGAGTCCCCAACTACAGCTTCACTTGGGACCAATCAAATTAAACATCAGTTAGAAATGCTTTGTCTAGCAAGTCAAAATGATGTAATGCTGCCATCTCCTTGCTCCCTACTTGGTTGTTACTTGGATGCAGTTTGTTTCCTAGACCTGGTTGCCTAGTTGTTACCTGGATATGTTTGTTTGTTTGTTTTTTAATAAAAAACTACCTTGGAAGCAGACCGTTATCACAGTTAGGCAGACCCTGGTCATGGTGGCTATGACCATTTTAGAGTATGTGTTCAATAAACCATCAATATCTGACTGAGATTGGTGACTGAATGGTTTGTGTGGCTATTCTTGGAATATAACATTTGGAGTCCCACCGAGATTGGACTATAACACAAAACTTTTATATGTTTAACTTGGAGTACAAGTGCAAGCCAGGAAAGTAGAAAGGGGCCAGGGTGGGGGTGGGAATGCATTGGTGAGAGTGGGGTGGTAGATCAAAGATAAAATGAAAGTAGAGAAATGGAATACTAGAGATGAGAGGTCTAACAAGGGAGGAGCATGGGCACATAAGGAAAATCACAAGGTAGCAAAGAGGAAAAGCCAAAAGGAAGGATATGTGAAAATACCTTATGGAAACATACTTGTCTTGCAACTCAATTTAAAAAAGACAGTTGGAGGAGACAGTTGAACACATGTGATAGGAAAAAAAGTGGGGGATTCTGAAAGTTGAAGGTTTACATGGGGGTGGGACCTGGAGAGATGTCTCAGCAGTGAAGAACAGTTGTTGCTCTTGCAGAGGACCAAGGTTCAATTTCCAGCATCTACATGGTGGCTTATAACCATCTGTAACTCCAATTTAGGGGACCCAACGTCCTTTTTGTATTCCATGAGTACCAAGCTCACACTAGTATACATACATACATGCAAGCAAATCAGTTACACACATAACATTTTTTAAATCTTTAAAAGAAATGTTTTGGGGAAAAAAAAGCTTATGTCCACATATGGGTAGACAGGCAGAGAAGGGGGTAATGAGTGGTTATATTAGTCAGTGTTCACTAAAAGAACATAACTGATAGAACAGATGTGTATATACTAAAGGAGAATTTATTAGATTGGCTTACATGATATGATCTAAGTAATTCAACAATGGCCGTCTAATACCAGAGAGGCCAAAAAGCCAGCAGTTGCTCAGTGCACAAGGCAACCAATCTAAAGCTGAAAGATTCCTGGAGAGCAGCTGGTCCCAGTCAACATTAGAAACTGGAAGAATCTGGTTCTAATATTAGTGAAGGATTGCCGCAGCAACCGAATAGATGGACTTGTCAACAAGAGCGAGGCTAAGCAGGCAAAAAAAAAAAAAAAAAAAAAGAATTGGTTTCCTTCTTCCATGTTCTTTTTCTGGGCTTCCTACCCTTAGGGTGTGCCTTCCCATTTAAAACAATCTGATCAAGAAAATCTCTCTGAGTTCTGGAACAGCCAGGGCTGTTACACAGAGAAACCCTGTCTCGAAAAACCAAAAAAAGAAAAACAGAAAAAGAAAAAGAAAAGAAAATCTCTCAATCTCTCAGCCAGGCATGGTGGCACACGCCTTTAATCCCAGCACTCAGGAGGCAGAGGCAGGTGGATCTCTATAGAGAAATCAATTTCAAACCACTTTGGAAACTTACCCCCTGCTGGCTAACATACCTAATATCAGAAGGTACTATTCAGATTGTTAGGGGAAGAAAAGACATCAATGATCATACCCAGCACTGGACCAGCATGCTGAAATACCAACCTGCCAGTAGAAAGTGTGCCATAGTGGCATGACTGTTATGGTGTAGCAGTTGGTTTCTGACTGGATTTGAGGCTGGCTCCCGGAAGGAATTGATACCTGGCACTGTAACCTGGTCAGAAGCCCATGGCTAAGGCATGGCATAGGCACTAAGGTAGAACCTCCTATTGTTATTTTGTTAAATGGTTGTATTGTTAAACCACCCTCTACGTATTTTGTTGAAGCCTTGCTCCCGGGGGAGCTGGCCTGGAGGAAGAATGAGATTGAGTCCTGTCCAAAAATCTCATCTTGAGACCAGTTGGAATAAGGATAGATCATCCCTGTTCCGGGCCTCACTCCCCGGGGCATGACCCACACATCTGCCACCTCTGAAACACTCACATAGTCTATGGTCAAATTGCAGGTTTAACCTCCTCTCTCCCAGGAAGAACCTGTCCAGCAAGCACCTGAATTCCTCTTCATATAAATGAAGCATTCCCAGCACCTCAGCCCCAACCAATAATGTACACTCACCCTGAAAACCCTTACCCAGTCCCCTAATTTATATAGCCCTTCTTACCCCCAAATAAAGAGGAACTGTTTCACTGAAAACCATCTAGAAGAGCTGTAACAGTGAAAACCCTCTCAGACAAGGTGTTCTCCCCCTCCCACTCCACCCCTCTCACCCTCACAACCGCAGCGAGGTCCTGCTGACCCACCCTTTCTGGCTTCAGCTTCACCCTTTCCAGACCTGTCTGCAAGATTGTCTGGGCACCCCAAGGGAAGAAGCAGTGTATCAGAGCCAACCTCAGTTACAGACTGAGTTCAAGCTTTTATGTGTTGAAAGGCTGGAGAGATGTCTCAACGAGTGAGAGCACTTACTGATTTTGTAGAAAATCCAGGTTCAGTTCCCAGCACCCACAAAGCAATTCACAACCTCCTGTAACTCTAGTCCAGGGTACTTGATACCCTCTTCTGACTTCTGCAGGTTTCTACAGGTGTGTGGTGCACACACATACACATAAAATTAAATAAATACATACATACATAAATAAATAATAAATAAAAATTTGTCCATGCTGAGAGTAGTGAAACTACACTGTCTTATATTACAATGGTGAATGTATATTATACAGTTGCCCAAACCCTAAATAAAACCATTGATTTAGGTGATAATAATCTGTCTATGAAGACTTAACAGTTGTGATAAACCCCACTCCTCTTCCAGAATATTGACAATGGAGAAAGCTTGTATGTATGTGGGCAGGGAAAATCTGCTTCAACTCAGTCTTACTAAGAATCTAAACTGCTCTGCAGGATAAAGCTTATTATAAAAAATACTTTGAGCCGGGCGGTGGTGGCGCACGCCTTTAATCCCAGCACTTGTGAGTTCGAGGCCAGCCTGGTCTATAAAGTGAGTCCAGGACAGCCAGGGCTACACAGAGAAACCTTGTCTCGAAAAACCAAAAAAAAAAAAATACTCATCAGCATAATATAATAAATAATAATAACATAGACAATGGAAACAAAAGTTAAAACAGACTTACTGCTTGATTTTTGTATTGCTGTGACTCTAATCACTTGGGGTGAAAATCTTGGTCTCAAAAACATTGAGATAATTTTTCATGTTTTGATGAATTTTCATTTCAGAAAATAATGCTAATATAATTAGTAATAATGTAACTATTGGATGCAAAATAAAATTCTGTGTTATCTCACTTAACTCTATCAGCAGTCTTACAGATGAGGAGACCTACGCTTAGAAAAAGTTACTGAGGTCCCTAAAGACACACACCTTTGTATTATCAGGATACAACCCTCACCAACAGCCAGTGTTCTACCCAGCCAAATATAAAAGACTTGGGCGATTGTTACACACTTCTTGGGAGTAGTCATTACTAACGGCCTACAAAACACAGTTATTTGAATCTCTCCTTTCTTCTACTTCAAGCATTATCTATAGTGGAAGCAGGAGCAGGAACAGCCTGAACCATCTATCCACCTTATACTAGGGCTTATAGTATAGCAGGAGATCATTTGATGTTTCCTCCGTGAAGAGTAGCTAGTCAGCTGAAGACTTTGAGTCCAGTTGCAATAGCGATAATTATACTGGCTGATATGAAGTAGGCTCGTGTGTCAACATCTAGGCCTGCTGTAAATATGTGATGGACTCATGCAATGAACCCTAAGAAGCCAAAGGATATTATAGCTCACACTATTCCTATGTATCCAAATGGTTCTTTTTTTTTTTTTCTGAATAGTAGGTAATTACGTGAGAGATAATTCCAAATCCAGGGAGAATTAGGATATATATTTCTGGGTGCCCAAAAAAAATCAAAATAAGTGTTGATAGAGAATAGGATCACTTCCTCCAGCAGGATCAAAGAAGGTTTTATTTAAATTTCGATCAGTTGGGAGTATGGTAATTCCTCCAGCTAAGACGGGTAGTGAAAGAAGGACAGCTGTAATGAGGACAGATCAGACAAATAAGGGAGTTTGGTATTGTGTTATAGCTGCAGGCTTCATGTTGATAATGGTAGGGATAAAGTTGAAGGCTCCTAGAATTGATGAGATGCCAGCTAGATGTAGTGAGAGAATAGTTAAATCTACAGATGTGCCTGCATGGAATAAGCTACCAGCTAAAGGTGGATAGACTGTTCAGCCTGTTCCTGCTCCTGATTCTACTATAGATGATGCTACAAGGAGAAGAAAGGAGGGAGTCAAATAACTGTGTCTTGTACACTGTTAGTAATGACTACTCCCAAGACAAAAATCACTGTAGTTACTGTAACCCTGATCAATGGGTTTGATGATTATGTTTACTCATTTATATTCATGAGCCTGTAACATACATTACATTAGTAATTGGCATGTGCTGTTTAAGCTCACTTACAAGCTGATTCTGAAGACGTTTGGTCCCCACTTCAGGCCCAAGCATGTTCATTTTAGCATGTTCTTCAAGACACTTTGTCTGAAAAAAGGCTGGCCCATTGGCTGTGTGAGAAAGGAGAACAAAAAATGGAAAATGTTGTATCCTTGAGAATGGGAGAAGACTAAACCATTTGAGTAAAAACGTTGTGACCTTGAATTAACACAGTTATGGGATGTTACTTATTCCCAGGCACTTTCCCAAAGCAAAAGTCTTAGCTGTTGTTTATCCTGTGTTATAAAAAATGTCTGCTGTGGGGGCCACTAATTAGAATTCTCACCAGGGGAAGATTTGTGCCAGAGACACTCTTTGTGGATCAAGGATCCAGCTGACACTCTTGGCTCCTGAGGTTTCCCCAGTGGATTCTGCAGAATGGCAGAAGTGTCTGATCCAATGTTTGCTCTTCTGTTCTTTCACTCCTGCTTGCTGCACACTTAAGAAACTCACTCATTGGAAACACAAAACTTGGGGATCATAAGAAACAGAGCCAAAGTCCAAATTTAAAACAGGTAAATACCACTTAACTCTTCTTACTTTGATTTCAGAACATTCTACTCCTTCTCTGTCCACTTTAGTAAACACTGTGGCGGTCAGTTGGTCTTTCAGGAGGTCCAGAAGTTTCACAGATGAACATTGCTCTCCACTGGAAGCCATGAGAACACAACAAATCATATGGTGTTTTTCTGCCCTCCAGAGGCCATTTGACTTCTAGCCCAGGGTTAGGGGTGGTTAGAGTTTGAAGATGCCTACCCATGTCAATCCTGACAACAAAGCATCTTCAAAACCCAGCTGACTCCAAAGTCCTTCTAAAATGTGTGTTGCACTTCAGGACTGACTTGCAAAGCCATTTCCCAACCTCCTCCAGTCAAACCAGCCTCACTATTTCGAGGCTCTGTCTTCCTCTGGGTAATAAGCATTGAGGAGAACAGAAATAGAAAGTAAAGACTTGAAGTGTGTCTGTCCATGCACACCCAGAGTGGTGGTTCTTCACTGTTCATATTATTTCCCCATCTGTTCATGTTGATTCTCTTCCCCTCTTGTCACCAAACCAGTGATTTTCAACCTTCCTATTGCTGCGACCCTTTAATACAGTTCCTCATGTGGTGACCACCCCCCAACCATAAAATATTTTTGTTGCTACTTGATAACTGTAATTTTACTACTGTTATGAATCATAATGTAAATATCTGTAACTGTGTGCTTTTTCCACCCATGACCCAGTTCCTGAATAACAGCTTGGAGACTTATTTAGTTATGAATAAATGCCTAGGCCATAAGCTTTGGCTTGTTCCCCACCTAGCTCATAACTTATTATCCCATTTATTCTATTTTGTGTCTGCCACAAGGCTAGTTACCTCTCCTGAGTTTCATGTGTCTGACTTCCTCGGAGTCCAGGGCAAATCTCCCTGTGACTGACTCTTTCTCAGAGTCCCTTTCTCTTTGCTGGATATCCCACCTTCTATTCTAACCTTTCCTATAGGCCATAGGTTTTTTATTGACAGGTGATGTTTCCACATAGTACACAAGAAATTATCCCTACAAATATCTGTGGTTTCCAATGGTCTTAGGCAACAACTATAAAAGAGTTGTTTGACCCTCAAAACTTGATAACCGATGCACTAAACATAATTAACTTTCAAGTATTAGTCACTTGACGTTATAAAATATCTTAGCACAGTGGAATGTCTGAAAATCTTGAAGAGTAGGAGATTCTCACTAAGGAGACAGATGAGTATCAGGGCAGCTCTTCCTCTCTCCTTCACTTCCTTGCCCATCCTGAGAAGGAGGCAGCACAGCACAAAAGAAGCAGCCACCGTAAGAACAAGAATTGAAGTAGCTGTTGGGCCAGGAGATAGCGCTTAGAGCTGGACCTGAGAGGTCAGAAGGTCAAGAAGAAAACTGGACAGGAAGCAAACCATGTGATTGAAACACTGGTTATATACAGGATGTTGTACACATAAGATAACAGATCAAACATGAGAGCCAGATTTATTGATAACTAATACAGGACTTTGCATGTGTGGAATTGGAGAAAAAGGAATTCAGGAAAAAGACACTAAAGCAGTAGATTGGAATTAGAGGTATTGATGCTAGTTTATGCTTGACAGATGACAAAAAGATGGATAGATATGGAAATACAATTAAAGTGTGCATGTGATGCCCTAGTTACAATGAATTTCCTAAGCTCTAAAGGTCTTGGTCTATAAATATCATCCTCCCAAAAGGATTCTCAGATAAATGACCAACTCCAGAACTGGACTGTAAGATGAGCTTGCAACATTGCATCTTCTTGAGCAACAAAAAAAGGCAGTTCTCCAAGAAGGATAGGGATATGTTCAACAGGCCTGGGATTCAGAATGAAAGGACTCTCACAGGCCACAAATGACACAGTTCTAACTTCATACTAAAATGATAGTAACATATTCTAATCCATCAACTAACACAGGATTTGGGATATTTATATTGATATGATAAATTAATGAAATTATTAAATAAAAAAATTGAGGCTGAGAAAGTAGCTTAGCAGGTGCTTGCCTAATAGATCCCACTAGTTCATTTTAAAGGCAGGGTGGGGGCATCTGGAGAAATGGCTCAACAGTTAACAGTACTTGTAGCTCACAGCTCTCTGTAACTCCAATCCAAGGTATCTGATGCTGTCTTCTGGCCTCTGTGGGCACCAGGCATGCACATAGTGTACATACATGCTTGCATTCACTCAGACATACACAAAGAATGAAAATTTAAAAGCCAATTTTGAAGGGGGGAGATATGATGGCATATGTCTATAATCCCAGCACCCTGGAGGATCATCTTCAGGGATATAGTAAATTCAAGGCCAGCCTGGCCTACATGAGACACTTGTAACCAGTTTGTTACTTTGTGCATTCTTCTTCTTACACTTTTCTCCACCCTTTTTCTTCAACCCTTTCAACCACCTAACACTAGAAAGGAGAGAAAAAAGGATAGAGAGAAAAGAAAAAAGATATCAAAATAAATTCAAAGGTCAGAAAGGGGGTGACATTATCATTAGACTACTTTCTGCTGATTAGAGACATCAAGTTCTTTGGGCCAAATTTTATCTTTGACATCAGGATATCTAATTTCTTCTTGTTGTTTTTCCTTCTTTGTACACAATTATTTAATAAATTGCCACAAACAGCAACCAACAACCAACTAACAACCCTCCCTGAATGATCAACAACTACCGACCCTGCCTCTCAGGGCTGTAGCATTTATATACCTTCTGGAAAGTTCTCAGAATTCCAAATACCCCAAAATCGCAGAAACTACCTGCAGCTAGAGCACGAGGCAAATCAGAGTCAGCTACTGTGAAGTAGACCCACATCCCCACACCTGGAATTAAAACAAAAACATATTCTTCTAATATTTCTGTGGATTTTTTTTTTGGTTTTTGGTTTTTTGTTTGTTTGGTTGGTTGGTTGGTTGGTTGGTTGGTTGGTTGGTTGGTTGGTTGGTTGGTTGGTTTTTCGAGACAGGGTTTCTCTGTGTAGCCCTGGCTGTCCTGGAACTCACTTTGTAGACCAGGCTGGCCTCAACTCACAAAGATCTGCCTGCCTCTGCCTCCTGAGTGCTAGGATAAAGGTGTGTACCACCATACCCAGCTTATTTCTATAGTTTTTAAAGAAACAAAAACTCCATAATTCTCATTACAGACCCTGACTCAAAAAACAATTTTTAACTTAAAGAAAAAAGAAAAGAATGGAATATTCTTCTTTAGAGAAGACTTTAACTCATAATTCAGATGAAATAATGCATTTTAAAAGTTGTCTTGTGTGGCAGGGGATGTTATTTATGTTGATAAGGTGCTTGCTTAACAGTCATAACACCTTGGGTTTAATCCCAGACACAACATACCCCAGATGTAGTGAACCTTCCTATAATCTCAGCACTAAGGAGAAAGCAGGAGGATCTTGTCAAGGTTATCTTTGCAAACATGGTTAAATCAAGGCCATCCAGGGACACATGAGACCCTGCCCTCAAAAATTAAATAAATAAAAAGTTGTCGTGTGGAAAATATCGCAAAAGGGACCGAATAGGCACAAGTACTAAGGCAGATGAGTAAATGTTTACAGAGTCTCCTGGTTTCTTTCTGTTATTGTAATAAACACTATGACCAAAAGCAACTTGAGGAGGAAAGGGTTTGTTGTATCTTACACTTCCAGGTGACAATTCATCCCTGAAGTAAGGAGCTAGAGGCAGAAACCATGGAGGAACACTGCTTAGTGGCTCACTCTCAGCTTCATATTCAGATTTCTTTCCTATACCTCCAAGGACCACGTGCCCAAGAGTGGCATTGCTCACAGTGAGCTGGGCCAATCAAGAAAATGCCACACAGATATGCCTTGTTATGAGTTCAGAAATAGCCGCATACTGACCACTCGAACACCAGACTCAGACTGATGGAAGTTTATTGAATGCTAAACCAAGACTGACTGGTCAGGGACCCCAATCCTGGATTTGGGAACTAGGACTGAGTCCCTGAGCCATTCTCAGAGTGAGTTTTTAACGGAAAAATCATAATCAAGCAGTAAGAAAATTTTTTAAAAACCATAACAATCAACTCTACTCTGAGTACATTATGTTTAACCAAACAAGAAGCACCAATTCTATACCAGGTACATATCCCTAGGCAGCTAAACAAAGCTGGTTGGCTGGGATTTGGGGCAGGAGGGGACCCAGGGGCTTTCAAGTTCCTCATCATTTTAGGGAGAGGAACATGGCAGGGTATTTCGGTTTGTATAAGTAGAATATATATCATTAATTCGAACAGAGCATTCAACAAAAGCTATTCTTACATCAGGCCAGCAGAGCCTGAGGACTTGAATTTAGTTTTACCTTATGATTAAGATGGAGGCTAAAGACAAAAATGGCTGCAGGTATGCTAAAAAACTGAAGCAGGCCTCAGCAGAGAAGCCTTAGTTATGTTAAAGACTGAAGTAGGCTTCTGTAGAGTTTTATGTTTAAAACTTAAAAAGTTATAGTTATAGTTTAAAATTGTAAAAAGTAGGTTTTAACAGCCTACAGGCCAATCTAATGGAGAGGGTTCCCTCCTCAAAGGTGACTCTAGTTTGTGTCAGGGTGACAAAAAACTAACCAGCACACAGAACAGAATAGTGACATAGTCACAAACTGTTTCTCACAAAATACTACTCAGCTGCTAAAGAGAAAGTGAACTTATCAGAGAGCAACTTGCCCAGGTGGTCAAGGCTAATGGCCAGCAATAGGAAAGGTAGAGAAGATAGGATCAATTGTACGGTAAAGAATCCATGACCTGAGATTGGACATGAAAAAACATTGGACAAACCCCATCTGAGTGAAAGGAAACTCTTACAAATTGCCATGGTCATAAATAACAAAAACAAAAAAACCAAAGAGCTATTCTTTGACACAAGTTGACATGCCAACAGGGGTGGGGGAAATCTTTCAAGACTTCACCCTTAAATGAAGACTAAAGAAAGCCAAGTTTCTGAGAAGAAATAAGTCTTCTCCAGAAATGAATTTCCTGATAGATTATCCAATCCCAAGTGGTCAGCCCTAAACACACACACACACACACACACACACACACACACACACACACACACA
>CAJQZJ010032031.1:3718177-3763473 GCA_907164525.1 Lophiomys imhausi | reverse complement strand
ACACACACACACACACACACACACACACACACACACACACACACACACATATATATATAAACATAAATAAACATAAACACACACACAGATGTAGAGGACTTTTAATCCAGCAACATGGTCATCTGGCAAAGGATCACGTCCAAAGACCTAGGTCTGTGTGATCTGGCTGGAATACAGACGTTCCTTTAGAACACACTTTTAAAACCTCTTGTTGAAATTTAGTACACACTTTTAATCCCAAACAATGATGTCTAATTGAGGGACAAAGTGACAAATCAGAGAAAGATTTGATAGATTTGACAGAATACACCCAACTCTCAGGAGAACAGGAAAGAGAAGCTACTTAAGAGCATCACATAGAGAGTAGAGAGGAGTAGAGTACTGGAATGCAGGACAGTAGAATTTGGGAATACAGTACAGTTGAGTACAGTTGAATTCGTGCAGTTCAGTTCTCGGAATTCAGGGGCATTTTTTCCAGAGAAATTCAGTGAGAGGCGAAGAGAAGCCAGTTCGAATCAGTCATCTTGGACAGGGGTTTGAGCCAGAACATCTGAACCAGCCAGTCAGAGTTCAGAAAGAACTAGAACAGGTGAGCTTATTCAGCAGTAGGTCTTCGAGGCTGAAAACATTTTAGGCCTTTGTTAGCAGATGGAGACTGAACTGAAGCCTTCAAGGTCTGGGCTTGCAGAAGGTTAGATTGTATGGAGGCTAGAAGCTTCCAGGACTAGGCCTAGAGATAGAAAGAAATGTTCTAGGCTCAGCGCAAGCCGTGTTTCAGTAAAACTTAGGTATGGCTCTTATCTCATCTCATCTCACCATCTGAGGAAATAAAAACAACTTTTACATATGAAGAATGCTGAATGGATTTAATAGTGTGTGTGTGTGTGTGTGTGTGTGTGTGTGTGTGTGTGTGTGTGTGTGTGTGTTTTAAACAATAATCAAAAATGAGAGGGAGTAGAAAGACACAGAGGGAGTTGAAGGGAGAGAAGGGGGTGTGGAAATGATGAGAATATGATACATAAGTATAAAATTCTCAAAATTTTTTAATTAAAAAAAGAATAAAAGGCTATTCTAAATTAAAGAAGATTAAATAGGGGCCTCAGGAGATAGACCCATTGATAAAATACTTTCCTTGCAGACATGCAAAACTGAGTTGGATCTAGTCAGGGTGGCCAAGCACCTGACTAAGGGACTATACCTCAGGAAGGCAGATTCACCTAACACTGTATCTCTTTAAGAGGCTGCTGTGGTTTTCCTTCCCAGAATTCCTGCTCTCTGTGCAGTCACTTAAGAAGCTGCAGCCATCAACTTTGATAAAACTGCCTGTCTTTTTTAATGACTCAGAAAAGAGTAGGTTTTCCTGCTCTTCTTTCCATCCTCATTCTAAGTATGCTTTCACTGGCACTTTGGGCTTCACTCATTCTCTGAGCTCCCTTGTCTGCCATGTGGCCACCTCCAGGCCATCTTAGACACCATGGCTTTCTGTCCTCTTCATCTTCTCTGGGCAACTGTTGAGATTTAGTTGGCCTACCCTAAAGTTTTTCTTTTAAACTCTAATAAAACTTTCTTTAATATTCTTTTTGAGCACATTCTAAAATTATTTTATTAACAAGAACAAGAACCTCAAAGGGGACCCCAATTTCCCTGGTAACAAAATGGTAGTGTTCTGCCTGATTCTTGAGACCCCAAAGACCACCCAGGAGCCAAATCTGATGTAAATGCATGACGGTTGTTTATTCAAGCTCGAGCTTGGACTCCCAAGCCTCACCGACTCAGTAGTTTGATCTGAGAGCCCTGAACTCCAAAAATACAGGGTTTATATAAGGGCTTAAACAAAGAAAGGGGTTTCTAGCATAGGATTGGATGACATTTGGACAGACAAACCTGTCTATTCCTAATTGGCTCATTGCTGTTGCCATACTATTATTGGTCAGCTTGACTAGCAGAAAGTTTGTTTAGACATTTTGGGTGCTTTCTCAGAGTGAGCTGTCCAGTTATGACTAGGGAACACCCCTGGAATTCAAGGTTGAGTACATTTTGTTGTTTTCCCTAGACCTGGAAGTTAGCTCTAAGCCAAACCTAATGCAAAATGGAATCTTTTTTTCAAGATGGAGTCAGTCAGGTTCCACAGTAAGACCAAATGACAGAAGTGAGGATAAAACTTCCTGCCTTCCATGTGACTCAGAAACTTTTCCTGGTGATCCTCAAGAAAAAGGCTTTGAAGAGACTGGGCCAGAATCTATATATAACCAAAATGAAACTGAACATTGTTAGGTCAGGATTAGTGGAGGGGTGTAAAAATGAGGAAGACTGAAATCAACCTCTTCAGAAACAGGTGGCAAGCAACCTTCCCAAAGGAATGTAGATGGGGGGGCAGGAGTAAGGGTCCAGGTAAGAGTTTTGGTGGTTTTTCTGAGAATGAGTGGTTGGATGGGGCTTTTCTGAACCAGAGGATTTAACCTGGGTTGGGCTTCTTTATCAGAAGGGGTGGAAGTTCTTCTCAGGGGATGGAAGACTCCTTATCTCAGGAGACTACACAGTCCTCTAGACTTCCTTATCAGAAGGAACAATGAGGGCTGGAGAGATAGCTCAGCCATTAAAGGCTAGGCTCACAACCAAAAATATAAGGAACAATGTTCTCTTTAGAAGAGAAAAAAAATTCCTTAGTTTGTGGGCCACACAGACCTTCAAGGTTGAGCTTCACATATCATCACAGATCCATCATTGTACTTACAAATTTGTGGCCTTATTCTATTTTATTATTGTTATTGTTTTCATATGAAGTGTCTACATAATAAAATCCACACTCCAAAGGATTCAGCATTTTCCCAAAACTTGATGCCCTATGGAAATCATTTGCAAGCCGATAGTTCAATGGGGTGATAAAGCACAGCACATGTAAACACAGTGAACAATCAATCACTAAGGTGTCACTATGGTCACTTCCTGTACTTTTTCCAAAGCTACCTCTCCCCCAAAGACTGAGAGTTTATTTTGTCTCACAGTGAGAAGAATCCCTCTAATCATGGTTAGGAAGGAAGGCATGGCAGTAGAAGCAGCTTGGCTTGTGGCCCCAGTAAGAAAACAGAGAAAGGGGAATACCAGTCCTCGGCTGGCTTTCTCCTTCTCCAATTCACGAGAAGGAGCTGTCCACATTCACGACAGGCCTTTCCCTTTCAATTAAACTTCTCTGGAAAATCCCTCATGTTCATATCCAAAAGTATACATTATTAAGGCCCTAAGTGTTTCTTAATCTACGTAACTGGCAACCAAAATTAATCACCAACTTGGCACCCCCACACACATCACTTTAAACCATAATATTTTACTCCTGCCCTTAAGTCTCATGTTCATCTCATAGTTTAGGAGGCTTTTAGTCTATCCCTGGGGGTTCCCTAAGTCCTACAGTTACAGCATTATTCAAAAGTCTAAGTTCAAAGTTTTCTCTGAGAATCAAGGTAGTCTTTTAACTCTGAGTCCCTGAAAAAAATCAAAATGTGGGTTACATTGTAGGCGAGTGCAGGTGCTGGCAGCTTAAGATGTCTCTGTGTGCCTTCAGGTGACTGTTCCCCAAAGACACTTCACAGGCTCTATTGGAGGTGACTTTTGTTTGTTGTTGTTTTCAGGTACTGTCTTTACACTATCGGGCAATATCTTCAAATGAGTGTTTGCCCCATGAATATTTAGGGTTGGCGTGGGATTAACTGGGGGTAGTTCTTCTTTCTCTTCTTGAGGCAGGGTCTGACTCTGTACCCCAGGCTGTCCTGTAATGCATTTTGCAGTCCAGGCTGGTCTCACACTGAGGTAAACTCTTTCCTCAGCTTCTCCTTCTGGGATTACAGGCAAGATCTGCTGCACCCATCATGTTCTCAGTTTTCACCCTGGAGCCTTCACGGGTAGGGTTCTGCCTCCGAAGCTCCTCCCTGTGCAAAGCACAAGCTTTCTCCTTAGCTCACTAATCTCTCCAGCAGTCAGGACCACCTTGTCCACATCTACCACGTCCAAACCTTCACATGGGTTCAATCTCTTCTCCTCAACAAACTGCAACTGTGTGTGTGTGTGTGTGTGTGTGTGTGTGTGTGTGTGGATAAAATCTGGGTATATGTAGTGAACAATAACCATTCCACAGACTGAATGCTATGCTGCCTTGAAATTTTCTCTGCAAACAACTAAGTTCCCTATTTTTTTTTTCTTTTTTTTTTTTTCTGAGACAAGGTTTCTCTGTGTATCCTTGGCTGTCCAGGACTCACTTCTTTGTAGACCAGGCTAGCCTTGAACTCACAGAGATCCACCTGCCTCTACCTCCCAAGTGCTGGGATTAAAGGCATGTGCCACTATGCCTGGCAATTACAGACAGCTGTGAACTGCCATGTGGGTGCTGGGATTTGAATCCAGGTCCTCTGGAAGAGCAGCCAGTGCTCTTAACTGCTGAGCCATCTCTCCAGCCCCAAGTTCACTAGTTTTTAATTCAACTTACCTCAGACTTTCAATGCACAACAGAATGAAGCCAAATGTTTTGCCAACATGTCATAAGAATGGATTCTACACAGAGCCTTTGTTCTCTGAAACCTCACATGAGAAAGCCTTACTAATCGCCAAGTTTGTCTTCCGAGCCTTCACAAAAATAATCCCACAAAGCTCTGCTGACAACATTCTAATCTTCTCCAGCCCACAGCTCCATATTCTTCCATGTTCCTCTAAAAATCCAGTTTCAGAAGCCTAAGAAACACATGGTTAGATTTATCACATCAGTGACCCCACTTCTTGTACCAATTTTCTGTTAGTTACTTTTCTCATTGCTGTGACTGAATATACTACAAAAGAAACTTGAGGGAAGAAGCTTATCTTGACTCACAGTCTATTGTGGCAGGAAGATATGGCTATGGTAGGGTGCAGCAGGGAATTTTAAAAGGCGTTAGCTTCTTCTAGTCCCAGACCTTGCTCCCAAATAATTGAGACAGGGACCTATAGATTTATTCAACAAGCTTTAAGTACAATAACAGAGCAGATATTCATCCATTCTAACCCTCTATGATAGTCTGGCTACTTCCCACCCACACGCCCCAAATGACTTGCCATCTCAGTCTCACCTTGGCTCACTCTGCTGTACTGTCTGTCCTCAGAGCAAACTCCTCTTGACCACCTGTTCATGGTGCATCCTGCCTCATGGTGACCTCCTTCTTTCTCCTTCTCTCTCTCCCTCTTTCTCTCCCCCCCCCCAATCAGAAGTCCAGCCTTCCTATTCCTCTGCCCAGTGACTGACTGTTCTGTTCAACTTTTTATTAACCAATGAGAGATAATTGGGGAGCATTCTTTACATCACATTGATACAGGATATTCTTCAATACTCATGACAATGCCCATGTCTGGACTGCAACCAGATCTTGGGGCACAGAAATAAGCATCTGAATGCACAGAGTATAAGACCCTCCTTCAACAGGAGTGTCTTGGCCCATGATGCCAAACAGGAAGTAGAGGAAGAGGAAAAGAAGGCCAGTACATATTTTTTGTTTGTTTGTTTGTTTTGGTTTTTTGGGGTTTTTTTGAGACAGGGTTTCTCTATGTACCCTGGCTGTCCTGGATTTACTTTGTAGACCAGGCTGGCCTCGAACTCACAGAGATCCACCTGCCTCTGTCTCCCAAGTACTGGGATTAAAGGCATGCGCTACTATGCCAGACATCACTATACCAATTTTTACCTTCTCTCTTACTGCTATCTTTCTACTACAGTCAGACTTGCCCTATTTTTTGTTTGTATATTATCAATAACATACTAATTACTTTTTAAAATGGTGTATAGATTGAGTTGTATCTCCTCCAAAATTCACATGTTAAAGTCTTAACCTCGTACTTCCAGATATAATTATATTTAGAAATAAGATTTTTAAATGTGTTTTTTATTTTAATTATGTATGTGGTAGGGTACATGTGCACATGAGTTCAGTGTCCACCCTCAATCTGGAGTTGCAGGAGACTGTACACCTCCTGGGTGGGTACTAGGAACTGAACTTGGGTCCTCTGCAAGAGTAGCACATGCTCTTAACCACTAAACCGCCTTTCCAGTCCCCAAAATAAGGTAATTAAATAGCTGATTAGATTAAAATAAGGCTTTTCTTTCTTTGGAAGAGTAGGGGTGGGAGAGGGTTGTGTGTTTGGTTGTTTTAGGAAGAGTCCTAATCCAATATGTCTTGCATTCTTATAAAAGGAAATTTTCTGGATGCAATGGCATGAACCTGTAAGCCCAGCACTCAGGAAGCTGATACAGGAGGACCATAAACCTAGGCTACCCATATTTTTTGAGTAGTTTCATGTTTGATCATTGCTATTGTTTGGACCCTGATTGTACCTCAAAGGCTTGATGTTGGAGGCTGGCACTATTTGGAGATTTTAGGAGGTATGATCCAGTAGCAGAAGTTAAGTCTTTGAGAGTGTGACTTTGAGAAGGATATTGGGACTCTGGCCCTCTCCCATCCCTTTGCTTCTCATCCACCATCAGGTGAACAAGATTCTTCTGCCATGGGCCCTTGCCACAAAGTAATGTGTCACTGTATTCCAAAGCAATAAAGCCAAACAACCATAAACTAAAAGCCTTTTCTCCTTTTAGGTTGATTACCTCGAGTATTTTATTACGGTGACAGAAAGTTAATGCAGTCATGATGTGGCTTCATGTGTTTTTCTTTGTTCTTATCCTGCTTGAGGTTAGATGGATCTACACATAATCTTAGCCAAGAAGATTCAATGGGATCTGCAGGTTTATGATCTTCATCACCTTGAAAACTTTCAGCCACAAATTTCTACATTCTTCACCTTGTTCTTAGACTCCAATTACATGTATACTATCCCATTAGATATTAGCTCATAGGCTACTAATACTACGTATGAATGTTTAGCCTTTTCCCCCCATGCTTTAGTTTAAATACTTTCTATTGTCATCTTCAAATTCACTGGTAATTTCTTTTACAGTTTAATACGCTCTTAATTGATCAAACGGGGAAGATACTGTGTCTTCAATCTAAGCCCTCCAATTTTGCTTTTGTCTCTCATTATATTAATTTTCTTTCAAATTATTTTGTTGTTGTTATCTTGATTTTTGCTTGATTGTATTTGGTTCTAGAGAGTAAATCAAGAGCCCCATGCATACCAAGCATGGTTTTGTCGCCCTTTAAACTGAAACCTGCCATTCCAGCATCATTTTCTGCCAATTCATCATCTCTGTTATTTCCAGGTTTGTTTTACTTTTCTCTGTTACTATTGATATTTCAGGTTTTTTTTTCATTTTTCTTTGTTTTGCTTTTGAGACAAAGAGTTTCTCTTTGTAACCTTGGCTGTCCTGGAACTCACAGAGATCCACCTGCCTCTGCTTCCCAAATGCTGGGATTAAAGGCGTGCGTGGACACCATGCTTGGCTGATATTTCAGATATTTTTAATCACTTATTTTTTTTATTTTATGTGTGTTTCCCTGAATGTATGTATGTGTACCCCACGGAGTGCCTGCTACTTGATGAGACTATAAGAAGGTGTCAGATCTCCTGGAACTGGTAGTAGAGACAGTTGTGAACCCACTGTGTGGGTGCTAGGAACCACATTCAGGTTCTTAACTGAACCATCTCTCCATCCCTCATTCTTTAGCTCTATTAATTTCTGAATGCCTATTGATTTTTATCAGATATTAAATAATGTGAGCATTGCACTGTTGAGTGTCTAGATTGTATTGTCATCCTTAAAGTAATGTTCAACTTTGTCTAGGCATTTTTGTGTAGATCAGATTGATCTTTTTCTCTAAGATTTTGTTTTATTTTGTTTTGCTTGTTTGTTGAGACAGAATTTCACTATATAGCCCTGGCTGTCCTGGAACTCACTAGCAGACCAGGCTGCTCTCAGACTCACAGAGATCCATCAGCCTCTGCCTTTTGAGTGCTGGGATTAAAGGTGTGCACCACCACATCTGACTAAAAAAAAAAAAAATTATGTGGTATGGATGCTGTGCTTGTGTGTATATATGAGTCTACACACATACCTAGTGTCCGTAGAGACCAGAAGAGGGCATCAGATCCCCTGGAACTGGAGTTACATTGGTTGTGAGCATGCCATGTGGGTGCTAGGAACTAACTCCAACTCTCTGTAGGAGCAATAAGTATTTTTAATCACTGACCGGCTCAGCAGCCCCCAGGGATAAACTTGTTTATATTTATTTAGTCCATGGTTTTAAAATATCCTAATGACTTTAGGATTATTTATTCTACACAATGTTCTAATACAATTGGAAAAGTCTAGCAGAAAGCAAACAAAAAATCAATTGTGATGATTGCTACACAATTCTGTAAATATCTTTTCTAAAATCACTAAGCTGCACTCTTTTTTTTTTTTTCTAGACAGGGTTTCTCTGTGTAGCCCTGGCTGTCCTGGAACTCACTCTGTAGACCAAGCTGGCATCAAACTCAGAGATCTTCCTGCTTCTGCCTCCTGAGTGCTGGGATTAAAGGAGTATGTCATCACCGCCCAGCCTAAACTGTGCTCTTTAAATGGGTGAATTGTATAGTAGGTGAATTCTATCTTTAAAACGCTGTTACAGGAGCTGGAGAGATGACTCAGTGGATAAAGCCCTTTCCTTTCAAGCATGAGGACCAGATTTGAGATCTCTAGAATGTTTCTGAAAACTGAGCAAGCATGGCAACTGTCTGTAATCCCAGCACCTAAGGAAACAGAGAGAGCAGGCCCAAGGCTACACTGGCTAGCTGGACTAGCTGGAATTGATTAGCTCCAGGTTCAACAGTAGCCCCTGTGTGGTGAATACCAGAGTTCAGATCCCAGGACTCATGCAACAAACATTTCTACTACAACTCAGAGAGATCCAACGCCCTCTTCTGGCATCCGATAGCACGCCCATGCAATATATGCATTTTCTATCTGGTAGCATATGAAAAACTATATATGATCAAACCCTTCTTTCTGAGCAGTAATTTATTTTTCACATTTTTTTTTCAAGAAATACACAACGAAGTCTACAAATAGGTAATAACAGGCTTGAAACAGTGGATTCGTAACATCAAGTTCAACTTTCATCTTTAGTCTCCTCATAGCCACAGTTATTTTCTGGAAGCTGCCTTCCCTATAGTTTTGTCAGATTTCAGTCTACTTTCGAGTTTCATTGGATCTGTAATTACAATATTGTCTTGAGTAAGAATCGAATGACTTTGGACAAGAAAAAACCCACGCCAAGAACAGATACGAAAGTTATTGTTTTCTTTTGGCTTTACTAGTTTTCCTGTTTGTGGGGTTATTTCTGGTTGGAGGTTTGTTTCCTTTCTTTTCCTGACAGGGTCTCTCTGTAGTCCAGGTTGGCCTTAAACACACCAGGTAATCCAGAGTCACCTTGAACTCCCGAGATTCCTCCTGCCTCCGCCTCCCAAACGCTGGGATTATAGACGTATAAAGCACCATTCCAAGAGTAAAGGCTATCGTCAAGTCAAGAAATCAAGAGACAATTACGGTTTAGAAAAATGGAAGGAAAAACGGGAAATATTCCATGTGTACATTGCCCCTTAACAGCGGCTTCCAACGTGTCTCTTGGCTTCATTCTCGGCGCGATCTTGTTGACTCTTCCTAGCCCACTTCAGAATTCTCCCTCACCACCTGATGATCTACCGCGACAGGTCTGACTTCCTGCCCATTTCCAAAATGGCCTCCCCCGCAGCGTCAAAGTTCTGAGTGCGCACGCGCGGAAGTGAGTTCTCTTCCCGGCAAGATGGCGCTGAGTTTAGTGTGCGGTCGCCGGCAGCTTCTGCGCCTCCTACCGCCAAGGCGTTCGGTAAGATTCCGTCCTTAGTGCCGGAATGCTGCCTTGTCCCTGTCACCTGAGCTGAGGTCACGAGCAGACGTTGACCTGGTCACTGGGTGACCCCGGGTCGCGTGAGGACACAGCAGGGTCACGTCCAGGGGTCGGCGCCCGGGTCTGGGAACAGTCTTCGACCCTAGGCCGTGACCTCTGGGCCCCGTCGCCGGGCTTCGGTAACAGGATGCGGGGGACCAGGGCCCGAGGTGCACCCTGCACGCTCCAGTGCACCCCTTCGGGGCCTGCAGCCCGTGCGAGCAGAATAGCAGTGCCCCGACTGCTGCAGCAGCCTGCCTGCGGGAGACGGGGCTGGCTGGGACTCAGGGGCTTCCCTTATCCTTTCACACGGTCAGCTCCACGGCGTCGCAGGGTCCCTGAAACCGCTGGCCGGCGAGCTCCTCGTTGCAGCCCGCCTGGGTTGTGGGCGGCCACACTACGCTCTTCTCACAGCCGTAAGTCCTCGCTGCATCAGTACGTCTGCCACCTTCTTTGCAGAAGCCCAGGTAAGAGGGTCCCACCAATGTCAGGAGCCTGTTTCATTTGTTCTGTTCTGTTCTGTTTTGGTTTAGTTTGTTTTGCGGGAGAGCATGGGTGTGTAGCAGAGTTCTTTTCCACAACCCACACAGTTCCTCATAATATTAGCCTCTCTGTTTGGAATAGAAATAGATTCTCAGTCGGCTCTGCGGGGAAATGCTTGGAAGTACATGAGAAATGTGTGGGGCAGGCGAGATGACCCGGCACCACAAAAGCTTTTGCAGTGCAGCCTTTGTAACCTAAGTACCAACCCTGGAACCCAAGTAAAGGTGGAGCCGCTTGTGGCACAATCCTTGTAATCCCAACACTTGGGAGGCAGAGACAGATCTCTGAGTTCAAAACCAGCCTGGTCAACATAGCAAGTCAGGGCTGCGTAGTGAGAGCCTGTCTGTCCCAAAAAAGTAAAATAAAATAAAACAAAGGAGGAAGTCAAGAAATGGCTATACAAAGTTGGTGTCTGATTCCACACATGCTATGGCATGCATGCCTACACACATCATGTACACACAATAAAAATAAATTAATTTAAATTTTGTATTGTATTCAAGATGCTGATTGACAGAATGGTGGCAAGCCAATAACTGTGAAATGTGATTATGAGTTTGCATATTTTTATACTGAATATATGTGATTCTGGGAATACTGTTTCTTAGAAGACTAAGTAGGACTTGTCTCTTAAAGATTTACAGTGGTGTGTGTGTGTGTGTGTGTGTGTGTGTGTGACTGTGTACATGTGATCATGGGTGCCCACAGGCATCAGAAGAGGGCATTAGAGACCCTGAAGCTGGAGTTACAGGTGGTTGTGTGCTGCCCTACAAGGGTGCTGGGATGCTACCCTGATGCTCAAATGACTGAAGCCTGGGAGCCGAGATGTGGAAAGCAAGTTCCCTGCTGAAGGGAAGCCGTGACTCTTAAGTTATTCTTCTTATGCTAGTGACAAAAATAATGTCCTTTGAAAGGAGGAGTATGTAGGGACCATTGGCCATCCTGGAAGAACAAGAAGTAAAAGCCAGAAATTATAGCCCAGAACTGGTTAGTATAAGGGATTCTCACCTCTTGTGCATCCCACTTACATCTTGCTTATCACAGGTCCAAGTTCCTCCTATTGTTCCTGCAAGCTCCGCCCCTGCTGCGGTGCCGGAGGTGGTGGCTTCTGGAGAAACTGCAGATGTAGTCCAGTGTGCTGCAGAGCAGAGCTTCGCTGAACTGGGGCTTGGGTCTTACACCCCAGTGGGACTCATCCAGAACCTCTTGGAATTTATGCATGTTGACCTGGGCCTCCCTTGGTGGGGGGCCATTGCCACATGTAAGAGCACATCCTGAGCAAGGGTAGTGGAAATGGGGACAGAACCTCAAGAGTGGCAATTCAGTCGGGATTAAGAAGATGGGTGCAAGCCGGGCGGTGGTGGCGCACGCCTTTAATCCCAGCACTTGGGAGGCAGAGGCAGGCGGATCTTTGTGAGTTCGAGGCCAGCCTGGTCTACAAAGTGAGTCCAGGACAGCCAGAGATATTCAGAGAAACCCTGTCTCGAAAAACCAAAAAAAAAAAAAAAAAAAAGAAGATGGGTGCAGAAATGTACAGGTCAGCGAAGCAGATGATTCAAAATGTACAATCAACTTTTAGTTCCTAAAGAGCATTAGAAAACCACTTATCATATTTGATTGGATACATACAGATATTTGATTGTGAGCTAAGAGCTGGAGGAAGGGAGCCATATTAAACATTAGGAAGCTGCCCTTACTCAACAGAGTAGAAGGTTGGGTCTACACTTGTGCTCCCAAATTAGAAAGCTGTTGTCATTGCTCTTATAAAACCTGAAATGTGTTTTAGACTGGTAGCCTTTTTTTTTTTTATCATTAAAACTCAGTTAATCATAGAAATGTAGCTCGGTTATAGAGCACTTGCCTATCATGTACAAAACCAGCCTGGGCTACATACTGGGACCCTATCGAAAAACAGTCATCTAGACTGGCATTTGTCTGACCCGAGTGCTTGTGAGGTAGAGGTAGGAGGGTCAGATTTCAGATATCCTTAGTTAAATAAAGAGTTCAAGGCTAGCCTTGTGCTTTAGTCACTGTGCTGTGGCTGTGAAGAGACACCATGACCACAGCAGCTCTTATGAAGGCAAGCATCTAACTGGAGATTTGTTTACAGTTTCAAGAGGTTTAGTCCATGATCACCATGGTGGGGGCATGGTAGCATACAGGCAGGCATGGTGCTGGAGAAGTAGCTGAGAGCTCCATCCTGATCCACAGGCAACAGAGAGAGAAGTCACTGGGCCTGGAGTGTGGGCTTCCTGAAACCTCAAAGCCCGCCACCCAGTGGCACACTTCCTCCAATAAGGCCACACCTTCTAATCCCACTCAAATAGTGCCACATCCAGTAAATCTGATGACTAATCACTCAAATATATGAGCCTTCGGAGGCCATTCTTATTCACACCACCATGCCTGGGCTACATGAAACTACCTTTAAAAACGTTTTCCAAAACTTCAGTTGAGCTAGGTAATCCCAGCGTGGGGGGTGGAGGGCAGAGACTGGAGGATCTCTGTGAGTTTGAGGTCAGCCTGGTCTACATAGCAAGTTCCAAGCCAGCCAAGGTAACAGAAACCCTATTGGGGCAGAGGGTAAGGGAACTGCAGAGCTGAAGACAACTTGATGGTCAAGAGCATAGTTGCTTTTTCAAAGGCTTGGAATGAGGACTGAAACCTTCAGCCTTCTAGCTACAGATGGCTTTTAATTTCACTTCAAGCCTATGTTGTATTTTCCAGGTACCGTCCTTGCCCGATGCCTTGTTTTTCCTCTAATTGTGAAGGGCCAGCGAGAAGCAGCCAAGATCCACAACCACATGCCAGAGATACAGAAGTTTTCCACTCAGATCAGAGAGGCCAAACTGTCAGGCGACCAGGCTGAGTGTGAGTTGGTTACAGGGCAAGTGTGGGAGAGAAGCACATTGGCACTTGACACATCCTGCTGGGGTAAAGGAATGGCTGCTATGGCTGGGCAATTTTGATAAATCTAAAGGTTTATCCATTCCTTGGAAAGTTCATGGACCCAAGATGAGGGTGTTTGCCTTTACTGATATCACTCTTAACCCAGCGATTCATTCCCCTCTCATCACAGTTTACAGGGCCACCATAGAGATGACACGCTATCAGAAGAAGCACGATATTAAACTCTTCAGGCCACTCATTCTACCTCTCACTCAGGTGAGCAAAAATATTCCCCTGGTAATTCGTTCTGTACCCATCAGGTTATCTCCTGTTTCCCGTGTCCCCGGGTCTCCGGAGAAGCAGGTGATGGTTTTCCATGGCTTTTCATAATGGGGTTATAAAAATACTCAGTTAGGTGTGCTGACTGTTTGTCCTGTGTGGCAGGCCCCTGTCTTCATCTCCTTCTTTATTGCCTTGAGAGAGATGGCCAACCTGCCTGTGCCCAGCCTCCAGACAGGTGGGCTCTGGTGGTTCCAAGATCTCACAATATCTGATCCCATCTACGTCTTGCCACTGGTAGTCACTACCACAATGTGGGGTGTCCTTGAGGTAAGCTGGGGCTGGCCGAGTGCTGGGCCTGCCAGTAGAGAGGGGACAGGGATGAAGTGGTATGCAGAATATATGCCTTCCATTTGCTGGAGAAGAAGCAGACCTGATGGGTCAGGGATTGGAGTTGACCGTGCTCTTCCTTAACCCCTTTCTGGCAGCTAGGAGCTGAGACAGGCATGCAGAGCTCTGACTTGCAGTTCATGAGGAATGTTATCAGAGTGATGCCCCTGGCGGTCTTGCCGGTGACCATCCACTTCCCCTCGGTAGGTAATGGCTTTGTGGCCGCCTCCAGGTCCTTCCACCTCGGGCCTCTGAACAAGCCAGCTGGGCTCGCAGCCCTGAGCACCTTCTCTTCATTCACCCAGGCGGTGTTCATGTACTGGCTCTCCTCCAATGTGTTCTCCCTGTGCCAAGTGGCCTGCCTCCGGATCCCTGCTGTGCGCACAGTACTTAAGATCCCCCAGCGTGTTGCACATGACCCTGACAAACTGCCTCCTAAGGAAGGCTTCTTGAAGAGCTTCAAAAAAGGTAAGGAGTATTGGGCAGGGTGGTGGGGAGTACCGGTAATCCAGCAAGCCCAAGGCCAAGCAGGATTGTACTACCTAGCTAGGCTACATAGTGGTCTCAAGACCATCCTAGGCCATGGAACTTGAAACTTTTCTCAAAAAGGAAGAGACAGCAGTCAGTCAGGATCAGGAGAAAATAGCCTAAAAATGAGAGAGGAATTTATTTTCTCATACAGGCTGGAAGAATGCCGAAATTGCACAACAGCTCCGAGAGCGTGAGCAGAGAATGCAGAAACACTTGGACCTAGCTGCCAGAGGTACAGAGCCCTTTCAGGCTAAGAAATGCCTGCCATTTCCTCTTTCTCTTTGTTCATGGAGATTTATTCTCTCTTCTTCCAGGTCCCTTACGACAGACTTTTACCCACAACCCTCTGCTACAGCATGATCGAAGTCAACCCCCAAATACCCCCAACAGCAGTAACAGCAGCGTCAAACCAAAATCAAAGCAGCCCTGGCGTGACACGCTCGCCTGACATTCTGTACCCGTCCTGAGAGGAACCCTGCCTCTTCACGGACTCCTCCAAACAGACTTGATGCCATGTCCTGGCCCCAGGGCTGGAGACAGCAGGATTCGGAAGTGTTCACTTTAAAAATTGTTTCCACTACAGACTCTAACTTGTGCGTATAAAAGCCCTGGAGAGCCAAGCGACCTTCACATCCACAGAGTTAGTAAACTTCTGTCTTATCTGGGCTTCTTGGTATTTGTTAAATGTGGAAGGGGAATTGTGCTTCAGAGCACTGCACAGGGTGGAAAATGATTTCCCATGCTAGCCCTTGCTCTTGGGAAGGATCTTCATGTTTTATCCTGGACTTCAAAACTCAGACCTCTACCTCACACACTCACTGTCCATCTACATTTGCATTTGCACAATAGGGGTTTGATGGGCAATACGGCACTCTTCTTTTGTGGTGCTGGGGATTGATCCTACATCTCCAGCCTGAACCATGTTTCCTGACCCCTACGATTACCTGTACAGTTTCTTTAAGAGTAGATGTGCTTCTTAAATTCTTAGTGATAATTTAGAAGTCCCACCTTCCTATCCTCTCTGCCCAGTCATAAGCCCCAGCCATTTATTGACGAATCAGGGATTAACATGGAGCTTACTTTACAGCACATTGGTTAATAACAGTGCCCTAATATCAGGTTGCGGTCTGGACAGGTACATAGATCTCATATTCTGAATAACCAGCTATGAAACTAACCCCAACAGAAATTGGTTTTATCACCTTTTGGCAGCCGGCTTCAGAGGGAGAACTTGATTCATTTAGTTTCTGTGTCTTTTTTGAACTGTGTAAATATCCCAGAGCCACTAAGTAAAATAAAGCCACTCAGACTTTAGGAACATAACCTTTTTATTGTTTTGCATCTGTGACAGCCTTGTGTACCTCTAAAGGAGACAAGTTTGGAGCATTGTTGGCCCTTGTAAAGGAAAAGAGGACTGGGTATACACACCCAGGTGCTGTCAGAACCAAACGCCAGAGGTGGCCTGCTTCTTGCCACAGTCTGCATTATCCCTTTATGAAGTCTGAAATAACACGTAACAAAACAAATAAATTACTTTTCATCCCTCAAAAGCACGTTCAGAGTTGAAGGTGCCAAGACTGGGCTCCTAGGTAGTGCCTTCAGAGGTTCTGGCCAATGGGAGAGAAGCACCTGCTTTGTCCACATCTCAGAATTCCAGACTCTATTTAGACTTAGGACCTTGTTGTTTGGGCATCTCTCCATCTTCTAAATCCAGTTCTGCAGCAACTGACATACAGAGGACCTGGAGGTATTGTGTAGTGGAGGCTGCAAAGAGAGACCTGGGTTAAAACTGGGAACAGGTTTTCAAGGGGCTGAGTTCAGTGACACCAAAGGGGATTGCACCTGAGAAGAGTGATTCACTTAAGCCGTATGGTTAATAACAGGAGCCAGCTAGGGCAAGGGAGACCTGAGAGCTCAGGTTTGCAGAAAAAGGCAAAAGACATTCTATTCAGGTAGCTGACCAACATGAAGATCCAAAGCTTACCTACAATCCTTCGAAGGCAAAGAGGTCGTTTGTGTTCCGGCACTCTGATGATGAGGAAGTAGAAGGGTAAGCCCGAGAGCGCGATGCCGATGCCGATGAGGGAGTTGATGGTATCACTGTAAAGTGGAACAGCCACCAGGAAGATGGTACAGAGGCAGAAGACAATGGGGAAGAAAAGGCTGAGCTAAGGGTACAGAGGAAACAACTGGGAGTTAGCTCAGCATGTTTTCGTTTGGTTGCTGTTGTTCGTTTTGAGATAGTCTAACTTTGTAACCCAAGCTAGCCTCAAACTCATAATCCTGCCGTAGTCTGAATGCTGGGATTGTGAGCGAGCATCGGTCCCTACACCCGGCTAGCTCAGAATTACTAACAACCAAAATGATCTTAATCCCATAAAGGTAAAAACACAGAAGGGCTAGAAATATAACACACTGGCATAACACTTGGCTGACATAAGCACCTCCCATTGTCTGCATCCATCCAGCCCCAAGTTCATTGTTTTTTGGGGTTTGTTTTGGGGAGAGATGTAGTGAATATGTGGGGGCTCCTGAAGTGCAGACTCTTAACAGGGCATTCAAGGTCAGCCTCAAGCCTTGTGCCTATGGGAAGCACCTCCCATCACACTGGCCACCTCCTCACTTCAGCTTGGGCTCGAGGCCTCCCAAGTCAGCCTTGGCATCACAGCCTTGCCAGGGCCTCCTCACAGAACAGGCTGCACTCCCACCTGCCTTCTCATGGAGCTGCAACCTGTCTCTGTGGTCTCCTTTCAGTCTGTTCGATGCGGCCTCAGAGCATGTGTACCTCACTTCTTGCTCACTCTCTTGGAGACTGCAGCCTATGGATAGACATAGCCTCGGGCCACTTTGCTCCTGCTGCTGGACATGGCTCTCCTCAACCTCAGGTTCCGCCTTCTTGGGCTGGCTCGTAGCAGGAGACCCTTTCTTATGTGCCGAGGCTTCTGACCACCCGATTCTTGTTTTGTTTTGTTTTTGTTTTTTGAGACAAGGTTTCTCTGTGTAGCCCTGGCTGTCCTGGACTCACTTTGTAGACCAGGCTGGCCTTGAACTCACAGAGATCTGCCTGCCTCTACCTCACGAGTGATAGGATTAAAGGCGTGGCCACCATGCCCGGCTGACCACCCAATTCTTATCACCTCAGGGCTGGTGCGGCCTCTCACTTGAGGCCACAGTCTCTTCACTATCTGTTAGGCTAAGCACAGGCCTCTGGCACACCTCCCACTCTCAAGTGGTCTCTCTTGGTAGGGCCCTCAGGCTCCGCCCCCACATCCTTAAAGTTGCCTTTCTCTCTCTCAGTCCTTGGCCACACCCCGCAGGGCACTCTCTTGTCTCTGTAGCCACGCCCCTCAGCAGGGTGCTGTCTTCAGGTCTCCTCATAGTCCATTCCTCAGCCTCAGTCCAATCTGGGCTCTGCCTACCCATACCACAATCCCTCCAGCATCTTTCAAAGTGAGGCGTGTTGAGAAGCAATGCCAAGCCAAAAGCTTCTCTTCAGCTTTCCTTCTTATGCCCAAGACCACATGCATTCTACCAGGTGTCAGGCTGATCTGCATGCCCCATAAGTGACTGTCTTTCAGAAACCTTTACATATTCCTCACAGAGGGCAATAGCTTATTTTAAGGCAGTGGAGCAAGACAGTGCTGAAGATCCAACCCAAGGCCTTGCATATGCTAGACAAATGTTCCACCACTGTGCTAAATCTCCAGTCCTTACTGGGTTTTGTTTGTTTGATGTGGGGGCAGATTGTTGGTTGGTTTTTATTTTTAATTGAAAAAAAAAAACAAAAAAACCCAGGATCTCATATAGCCTAGCCTGACCGGGCCATGAACTGCTCGGTCTTCATGCCTTCAAGGTTTGGGGTGACAGGCATGTGCTAACATGGCTGGCTTTCCAGCTCTTGTGGGGTTTGGGGGTTTTTCTTGTTTTATTTTTTGTTTTTTTCAAGACAGGGTTTCTCTGTATAGCCCTAGCTATTCTGGACTCACTTTGTAGACCAGGCTGGCCTCGAACTCACAGAGATCCACCTACCTCTGCCTCCTGAGTGCTCAGATTAAAGGGGTGCACCACCACCACCTGGTCTCTCGTGGGGTTTTGTTTTGTTTTGCTTTTTCCTGTAGTTTCAGAGTAGTATTTTGGGAGGTTTTTTTGTTTTGTTTCTTTGGTTTTTTAATGCATATGGTTTTGTTGCATGTATGTATGTGCCCATATACATATCTAGTACCAGAGGAAACCAGAGAAGGTATTGGATCCCTTGGAACTGGAGTTAGACAGTTGTGAGCCACAGTGTGGGTGCTGAGAATCAAACCCAGATCCTTTGTAAAAGCATCAAGTACTTGTAACCAAGGGGCCATCTCTCCAGCCCAATCCTTGATTTTCTTTTTTTGTTTGTTTTTTTTTTTTGTTTTTTTGGTTTTTTGGTTTTTCGAGACACGGTTTCTCTGTGTAACAGCCCTGGCTGTCCTGGACTTGCTTTGTAGACCAGGCTGGCCTCGAACTCACAAAGATCCGCCTGCCTCTGCCTCCCAAGTGCTGGGATTAAAGGTGTGCGCCACCACGCCCGGCTCTTGGTTTTCTAATTGCGGATATATGCCACTATGTCTGGCCTAGGGAAAAGATAAACTCTTATAAGATCCCTTTGGCATCAGCACTAGCTCTACTAAATGAAGCAAAGGTGGAAGAAGGAGAGTGAATTACCTTGAGAGGTCGAGGCCGGTTGGGTTCCTTCCAGCGTAGATAAAGTTGACCCACAATAGAAAGCCCCACGAAGAACCAATAGCTGAAGCTATAGTAGTTAATGAGCTGGAAGATGTCCTCCACACACAAGTATAACAGTGCCAAGACACCCTGTTGGTGCAAGTCCAAGTTAGCTCCTCTTAGGCCTGTTTGTTTCCAGGTGCTTTCCACCCCTCACATGCCCATCCCAGGTCACAGCTTCAAGTCTCCATGTCTGCCTTCTGCTCCCACCCCTACAACACTCTTGTCTTGGTACTCCATCCGTTCTTATTAAAAGATACTTGCTTCAGCCGGGCGGTGGTGGCGCACGCCTTTAATCCCAGCACTTGGGAGGCAGAGGTAGGCGGATCTTTGTGAGTTCGAGGCCAGCCTGGTCTACAAAGCGAGTCCAGGACAGCTAGAGATATTCAGAGAAACCCTGTCGAAAAACCAAAAAAAAAAAAAAAAAGATACTTGCTTCTAGCCAGGCAGGAGTGGCGTACTCCTTTAATCTCAGTACTCAGGAGGCAGAGGCAAGCAGGTGGAACTCTGTGAGTTCAAGGATAGCCAGGGCCACACAGAAATCCTGTCTCAAAAAGCAAACAAAAAACATACTTTCCTGTCAATTATATTTTTAGTGCATTCTTCAGACCTTTGCCAAGTGAACTCTAACACAAGCCCCCAGAAGTCTTGGGAAAACCATGTAGTGTCTCCAGCTAGCATTTGTACTTCTCCTATGACTCCGCTCCACAAAACGTTATCACAGGACTTCATGATGCTGTCTCCCTTACTCATCTCTACAACCCTAACCATCAAACTCCACCTTAAAATGCCCTCCTCCAACAAATGTTTTCTCAGCCAACTTCTGTCCCCATGGGAGTGGTCTTCTCTTAAAGAGTATATCACACACCATCGTGGCAATTAATCATTACAATGTAGTGTGCATGCCTTACTCCTTATCTTGGTGGTTAGCACTTCTCACAGAAGTTTGACTCTTAGAGCTCCATCCACACCTGGCGCAGTGCATCAATAGTCTAGGTCAGAACCCCGTTTATGGCCTTCAGGAACTTAGAATAGCCAAATGTAGTACTACTAAGTCTCCCCCACAGTCTGGCTTTCGGGCTCATCCCTCAGAACACTCACATTGAAGATCAGAGAAGGCACTGGCGTGAACCGTTCCACGTGAATCATACAGATGGCATCAGGAAGGTGGCCTTCTCTTGAGCCCACAAATAAAAGCCTGTTGAAGTAAAATAAGAGAGGCTGACAAAACCATAGGGCACCCTGGGTCACTTGTCACATTAGCCTCCCTCTCTCCTAGCCCTTCAAAAGGTCTGAATAACAGAGAAGCGAGTTCAGTGTGGAGCTTTGAACTGGGGCAGCTAATAGGAACAAGAAGGAAGGAATTGGGGAACACTGGCAACAGAAATCTCAGTCCTAGAAGTTTGTTTCTGCCAAAGCTTTTCATGATACCCACCCTGTCAACAAAAAATGAGTCCTACCTAGAAGCAGCCACAATGGAAGCATTGAGGCCACCGAAGCAGGATAATGCAACTGCTACTGGAATTGTCCAGTTGAATATTCCAAAAATCTGGTCTGCAAAGGTCTAAGAAAAAGGAACAGAAATCATTAACAGATCCTAAAAGGGATGAAAGGCGAGTACACACATATGTCCAAAGTCCTCAGCAATCCAGTCCCTTCCACGGTGAAAGCAACAGGACCTTCTTGCAAGCCCAGAATCCTAAATGTGCTCTTCTCAGGCTCCATTCCCGGGACTGCAATGAACTGGGATATATCCAGGAGCCCACAACACACCCTCAACCTGCTAGTGAAAATCCTTTACCACAGCAACAGCTTCACTGGCCAAGATGTCCTTTATTTCTAGTACACTGTAATAGGCCACGTTGGTCAAGAGGTAGATGATGGTGACAATGGGCATGGAAATGCCAATGGAGAGGGGCAAGTTCCTAAAGCCAAACAGAAAGGGAAAAAACAGGATATGTCAGTCCAGCCATTTCATCCCTACCTCTTAGTCCTTAGACTCTCTCATACCATTCTCCCTAGGGTTGCAGACATCTGTGTTTTCCAGGTCCTTTGCCTTTGAGGTTGCCTGAAGTATTGGCATAAGCTCTGAACTCTTAAAAAGTACTAGGGGGAAGAAATACTCCATTAGAAAGGTTATGCCAGAAAGGTAAAGTTACATGTAGTAGTACTTGCTTGTAACCCTACTACTCTGTAGGCTGAGATAGGACGATCCCAAGTTCAAGACCTGTGTGGACAGTTTAGTGAGACTGTCTCAAAAAACAGGCTAGAGATAGCTCCATGGTTAAGAGCATTTGTTGCTCTTTAGAAGACCTGGGTTCAATTCCCAGCACCCATACGGTAGTTTACAATTGTCTGTAACACCAATTCCAAATGATCTGAAACCCTCTTCTGGGTTTGAGGACACTGAGCACACACTGAGCAGAAAAAAAAAAAACAAACAAACAAAAACATCCACACAAAAGCCTTAAAAATATTCTTAAAGTTAAAGATAAAGCAGGGTTGAGGGCAGAGCTTAGTGTAAAGTATTTGTCTAGTGTACCTGAGGCTCTGGGTTCAATATCCAGTACCACTGAAACACAACAACAAAAGGGGGTTGACCAAGATGTATATTATTTTCTAGCATAACAGGAAGGTGGCCATGATTTGTTTCTACCACCAGTGGTCAGGTCAGGATTCTGTCTCTGGACAATGCACAGTGTGTCTTCAAGGGAAGAAGAAGAAAATGGAGAGGAAGATTGTGGAATCTTCAGTAGAAAGAACAATGTGTGCATTCAGGCAAGGAGATCATTTCCAAATCCTGTGAAAATCCTAACCAGCAGCCATGAAAATGGCACAAAGATCCCTCATGATTTCCCAAGTGCCAACCGATTACTGTCTATGTAAATGCCCTTGACAATGAGACTCCCAAAAGAAGGGAGGGACAAGCATGGGGTCTGTCTGTTTTCCTGGTACTAGGCATTGAGTCCAGGATGGAGGATACACCTGCAACAGTCCTCAACCTGTGGATCACGACCTCTTTTTTTTTTTTTTTTTTTTGGGGGGGTCACATATCAGATATCCTTCATATCAGATAATATTTACATTTTGATTCATAACAGTAGCAAAATTACAGTTATGAACTAGCAATGAAGATAACCTTGTGGCTGGAGGTCAGCACAACATGAGGAACTGTATTAAGGGGTCGCAGCATTAGGAAGGTTGAGGACCACTGGGCTAGAGCCTAGAGCATACTAACTAATAATCTACAATAAGCTATACTCCAAGCCCTCTTTTTATGATGACAGGGTCTCATTAAGTTGCTCAGAGGCCTTGAACTCACTCCGTACCTGGTTTTGAACTTGTGATGCTCCTGCCTATTGTTACCAGAATAGCTGGGTAACAAGCCTTCACCATGAAGCAGTGTTGCAAATAATACAGTCATTCCGCTTCTTGCCAGTAGACGGCAGCACCACTACCCACCCTCTGCTTGCTTCTAGTAGCCCTGCTCCACCATTGCAATGCCAGCAAGATGTGTACCAGGAAGGCTTTTTGTTTTTCAAAGCCAAAAGTTAATTGGTATGAGAACTGTTATAATTTAGGGAAACTGTTTTTTGACAAATCTTAGTTTCTAGGATCATAATATTTTAGAGCCAGGGAAGGCCACAGAAATCCTATAATTCCACCCTCTTAATTTTATATTAAAGAATCAGGCAAGGGCTAGGGAAATGGCTGTGCTGATGAAGGTGCTTGCCTTGCAACGAGAGCCTGGGTTTGATCTCAGAGCCCACATGCAATTGCTGGATGGGCTGTGGAGGATGGTGTGCACTTATGTACTAGAATTAGGGCCCCTGGCATTCCATGGCCAGCCGGCCTAGCCTAATTAGCAAGCTTGAAGACAGTGAAAGGACCAGTCTCCAAAACAAACAAAAGAGGGTGGTGATGGGGGAGGGGGGAGAAATAGTTCAGCTGTTAAGGCATGTTCGTTCAGAGGATCCAGGTTCTGTTCCTAGCATGGACATTAATGGCTCACAACTGTCCACAGCTCCAGTTCCAGGAGATCCTACCCCTCTTCTGACTTCTGCAGGTTCCTGCACTAATGAACACCAATGCACCCCCATGCACCCAGGCACACACACACATACATATAAAATAAATACATTCTTTAAGTAGACAGTACCTGAGGAATAAAACCAAAGTAGTTTCAACAAGCATGTGTGTGCAGACACATACACAAAAAAAGCACCAGGCAAGCTGGGCATTGTCAGGAAGGTTACAAACTCGAGGCCAATATGGACTATATACACAGTAACATGCTGCCACAGAAGGAAAAAAAGAGAGGGAGGAGTCTTAGTCAAGAAAAAAAGGAAGGGCTAGACATGGTGGTGAATGCCTTTAATCCCAGCACTTGAGAGCCAGAGGGAAGCGAATCTCTGAGGTTTTGAGGCCAGTGTGGTCTACATTGTGAGTTCCAGACCAACCAGGGCTACACTGTCAGAGCCTGTCTCAAAACAAAGCAAAGGAAGAACATAGAATAGCAAGTACATAGCTGCCAGGGAGATAGTGGGGGGGAAGACAGACTCCAAGGCCTGTGGCTCCCCATCCAATATTCTCCATTCTTTAGAGTGTTCAGAATGAGACAGTTCAAAACAACAGAGGTGGATTAATCCAGTGAATGGCTGGAACAGTTCCACACTATCAGTATGAATGAGGGCAAAGAGAAAGGGCTCAGAAGAGAACCAGAAGAAGGAAGTCTATGACTTAAAGTTATCTATGTAAGGTTAAGGGTGAGTGAAGGTCTGAAGACAGAAAGGCTTTATGAGATTATCTCACAACGTTGGTCTGATTCATTTGCAAATATGAAGGCAAAAGCAGTCCTCTTGCTTCAGCCTCCTGAATAGCTGGCAAGGACCTCGGGTGTCTTAAAGCAAATATAAGCACAAAGTGTAACCTGCTGTATTTAATGTAGAAATGAATGAATGTACAAACATTTCTGGAGGGATTTACAAAGCATAGGCAAGAAAGTGCACATCTTAGCATAGTGGCTGCAATCATGGACAAACTAAATCTCTGGGTCTTAAATCTGTTAAGATTGGGCTGATGAAATGAATCCCAGACTTGAGAAGGCATGACGACATCTGGCACGGCGAAGCTCAGTAGGTGATGGCTAGCACCGGTGCAGAAAGGGGACAGTGAGGGACCTACCTCTCGGGATTCCTGATCTCTTCAGTGACATAGTTAAGGGTGTCCCAGCCCGAATAGGAGAATAAAGCTGAGTATAGTGCCAGGGCAATGTCACCCATTGCAAATGATGAACCCTCAAAGGAATTCTCAAAGTTAGTTGTGGCTCCTGGAAGGTGAGAAGACAAGATTTAATGGCCCACTCCTACTTCAGCTGATCCTGTAAAGGAAAAAAAAAAAAGCATAAGGTAACAGCAACAGGTAAGTGGCTGCCAGGGTACCAGTGAGGGGCCGGACCCAGAAGAGAGGCTCCTACAGAGGGCTGCAGTACAGAGAATCATGGGTGTGGTCTCCACAGGAAGAACTCAAGTGACTATCTAGGATAAGAAACTACCAAACAGAGCCAAACAGGGCCAGAAACTGGGGATGGCGTTCAGGTCTACACTGCAGGCTGCCTGAGTCCTACCCACTTCCTAACACTAAACAGGGTAGCTTAGGAAGAGGAGAGACAGGGTTCAGTATGCCCAGATCAACAGAGGAGTTGTCGGGAAGGCTTCATACCTGGAAACCAGGTAGGAGTGAGGACCAGGAATACATTTCTGACTGCTCATTTCCAAGAGCAGAAATGGCAGAGCAATAGCACCAGGACTAGCAAGCTGTCAAAGCCAATCCCCGGGGCGTAGCTGTCAGCCCCCTTGCCAAGGCCAGTTCCCTGTGGGAGGGAGGCAGCAGAGAAGAAGCTGAAGGACAGGCTTCGGAGCTAGTCTGTGTGGCACGAGTTTCAGCTCTTCTGCTCACCACTAGGAACTTGAGCAAGATAGTCAACCTGGGTAATCTATTCGTGGGCTTTGTTGTTTTGCTTTAAAATAGGGTCTCATTGGATAGCCCTGGCTGGTCTGGAACTTGCTATGTACACCAGATTGGCCTCAAACTCAGACATGCACCTGACTCTACCTCTGAGTTCTGGGACAAAGCATAAACCACTACACCCAGCTTTTGTTTTTGTTTTGAGATAGGGTCTTCTATGTCCCAGGCTGGCCTCAAATTCTCTACATAGCTGAGGATGACCTTTTAACTCCTAACCCTCTTGCCACCACCTCACAACTACTGAGATTATAGGTGTGTACCACTCTGCCTGTTTTAAGATAGGTAATTCCATGGCCTGTTTAATAGTGCCTACCATTGGTATTTGGAGATTTAAATAAGATCAGGTAGAGACTCCTAGTGAAGGTATAGATCTGAGATATACTGTTTACCTGGCATGGCCCAGAACTCTGGGTTTGATCCCCAACACTCCAAAGGAAAAGAAAATGTTTAATAAAAGTGACTATTTTTTTTCTTACCCTGGCCAAGCCTAACAATGCCTGCAATGATGACAGCAATCAGCGCCAGCACTTTAGCGTAGGTGAAAATATCTTGGACCAGGGTTCCCCACTTGACATAGGCACAGTTGATGAAGGTTAAGAGACCTGAAGGAAAAACAATATGTCCATGACCTGCCCTTTCCACACGGACAGCCTTAGACTCCAAAGCAATTTTTCCACACCAGTCATCAAGATGAGCCCATCATGTAGAGTCAGCTGTGCGTCTGGGCTGTGCCTGTCCCCCCCCCCCCCCCATTATCTTCAACTTCATCACTGCAAGGCATTTGCTGAACACCTGTGTTTACCCTGCCACATTCCCAAACATTCACAGAACAGAGTGGCAAAATTCCTGGTCACAGAAGTGGGAGGCACCTGGGAGTTGTACAGATTAGTGGTGTATTCTGACCCTTTGATTTTAAATCATTCTCTCCCTCCTATGCCCCTGCCCCCCACTCCAAGCGCACACAGCACACATACACAGCTTGAGAACCCAACATCCTGACTCTATGATGTTGTTATTAACCTTGACAAGTCCCGCTGTAATTTATCCAATGTCTAGACCACCAGGTCAGTATGTGTATCCAAAGATTAGAGTAGAGACCAAACTTCCTGACCCTGCCCAACAGCCCCGCTATTTGCTTTCTGCTTTGTAAAACTCTTGCAGCTAAAACAAGTTCCTGTAGAAAGAGGGCAGGGCACTTTTCCTGCCTGAATAATGCAACAGGGTGAGCCATAAACATTCCTCAAGTCCCTCTACCCTGGGCTAGAAGCAGTCTCTCTACCTGGATAAGCTCAGGGAAAATTCATGGACCATCCTCAAAGTTAAGTATTCCTAACAGGGTGTCACAGACAGTCTCTTGCAAAGTGCGATGGCAAATGAACAATCACATTCTCCTAAACAGGGTCCGTGTCCTTCATCAAAATCTCAGAGTAGTAGCTGGGGGGATAAGCTCAATGGTAGATCATGTGCTCAAACCCAAGGTTCAAATCCTTTCACCCAAAAAATAATAATCTCAGAGAAATTCTTTAGCCCTAAAGTTACAATCCATTACTTTGGAAGAAATTGAAGAAGGGAAGCATCACACACTGTGGGGCTCACTGGAGACTCGGGGATTCTGGATTTGGAGGGAAGAAAGTCAAAGAAAAGGACTCTGAGACTCATCACGCAGCCTCTTCAGCAGCAGGCAGGCATAAGCATACCACCCAACCCACCCCACCCCACCCCATGCCACAGGGAACCAATGAACAGATTCTTCTAGCTCAGCAACTGGAACACCCCACAGAGTACTTAACAGTCACGTCTGCCCACAGTGGCTCTGAAAGCTAGCCTTGCCAGTGCAGAAAGGGGAGCCCAATGTACCTCTTGATTGATTCAGGCCACCAACATGACTTAACAAAACAAAACAAAATACTCTAAACAGAGGCTTTCAAGCACTCAGAAGACTGAGACAGGGGCTGGAGAGATGCTCAGTGGTTAAGAGCACTGACTGCTCGTCCAAAGGACCCCGGTTCAAATCCCAGCACCCACATGGCGGTTCAGAACTGTCTGTAATGGCACGGTGTGGTGGCACATGCCTTTAATCCCAGCACTCCTGAGGCAGAGGCAGGTGGATCTCTGTGAGTTAAAGTCCAGCCTGGTCTACAGAGTGAGTTCCAGGATAGCCAGGGCTACACAGAGAAACCCTGTCTTGAAAAACCAAAAAAAAAGAGCCGGGCGTAGTGCTGCATGCCTTTAATCCAGCACTTGGGAGGCAGAGACAGGCAGATCTCTGTGAGTTCGAGGCCAGCCTGGTCTACAAAGTGAGTCATTGATAGCCATGGATACATAGAGAAACCTTGTCTCAATTTCCCCCCCCCAAAAAAAAGAAGACTGAGACAGGAGGATTGCCTAATGTTAGGTCCAAAGGAGGCTCCAATTCTCCAAACTCCAAAAGACAATCCAAATATCCAGAAATGGTCTCAACCTAGACTATCAGAGGATTTCTGGAGGTTATATAAAACCCAGCATTAGGCCGGGCATGGTGGCACACGCCTTTAATTCCAGCACTTGGGAGGCAGAGGCAGACGGATCTCTGTGTGTTAGAGTTCGAGGCCAGCCTGGTCTACAAAGCAAGTCCAGGACAGCCAGGGCTATTACACAGAGAAACCCTGCCTCAAAAAAACAAAAATAAAAATAAAAATTAATTAATTAACTAAGTTAAACCCAGCATCCTTTGGGAACTTGTGAAGCCTGTTCCTCTCCACCAACCAGACATTTCCCTTATCTTTGGCAGAAGACACAAATGGCTACCTGTGGTGCCTATTAGCATACCAACATGCATGCTGGCCTCCAGGCTCCCTCAGTACCACAAGTACCTGTTACATATTTCAAAGTCCACGCTAACACCCTAGCTCTTCTCACTTTCCTTTCCCCTAAACTCCAGCTCCTGGGCTTCCCTCCCCACAGCTACTTACTTCTTATAACCTGCTATTTCACGATGCTCTCTCTCACTCTCTGTCTCCACCGCTCCCTCTATTCTCTGCGCCTGCTTCTCTCACTGTGTTCTCTCTATTCTCTATCCTCTGCCATCCCCCCTCCTTCAGATAGCCCTGCCCATGTCCACCTGCTGGCCATGTTCCGTCTGCTTCTTTCTCTCTTTGCTCTAGATTCTCCCAGCTGCCTCTGGCTGTTCTCTCTACAATAAAAACCTTCCCCTCAGCCATACCATGGAGCGGTCATGTTGCCAGTTTATACACCTACAAATTTTAATTTGAGGCCAGCCTAGATTACACAGTGAGTCTCAAGCCAGCCTGGGGTACTGCAACGCTGTCTCAGCAGGAAACAAAGCAACCTTACTCCCACAGAGACCTGGCAACGCCCTCGGGTCCACAGACCTCCTGTGGCTGTTAGGTCCTGGCCTCTATCTCATTCTGGCCTGGAGTCCATTGCACTAAGATGCAGGGATACCCTTTTGCCATCTTCTCTTCCAATCTTCCTTCTAACCTTTCTGGGTCTACGCGTATGTGAGGGTACACACATGCACAAGCGCCCACCCATACAGGCACATGCAGAAGCCAAGGACAGCTGTCTTCCTCCATCGCTTCTCCGCCTTATCTTTTATTATAGTTGTTTCCATGTAAGTGTGCATGCCACAGCACACATCTGGAGGTCAGAGGACAACTGGTGGGAGTCAGTTCTTTCCTTCCGCCACGTGGGACCTGGGGATCAAACTTGGACTTGGTGCCAGGAGTCTTCACTAGCTGAGCCACCGAGTCAGCTCTCCACCCTACGTTTTTTGAGATAATCTCACTGCACCTGGCGCTCATCGATTTCCCCCAAGCACTCAGCAACCTGGCTTTTTAAGCAGGAGCTGAGGATCCGAACTCAGGTCTCCTTTCTTGAGCAGCAGGCACTTTGCCCAGTGAGCCAACTCCCCAGCCGGCTTTCTGCGCATTGCCTACATTGTTCTCTGACTTTACTGAGGACTTTCTGGCTCTATTCAAATAGATGTCTTTGTGCCTAATAGACATGACAATAAACAACCAAACCTTATCACTAGGCTGAGCAAATATGTACCCATCGCTCCAGGCCACCCCAGTGCTAAGTTAATAATTAAAGACACAAGTGGACTGTCTCCTCATCTTGCCCTCCACAAGCCAGTCATCCATCCATTACTACCCACTGGACTTCCACCCTCAGCTACTCAACTGCCAGGAACCCTGTCTCCCCATCCTGTAATCTCTGCTCTTCACCTTCAGGCTCTGCTCTGACTTACAAACACAACACAAACCAGGTTTCCATTAGAAACACCAAGCACAGATGCCCTGTCACTGCCATATGCTCAAGGAGCGTGGGATCCCCTAGACTGGGAACCACCTGGAAGGAATAAAGACATTCTAAAGAGAAACTTCTGTCCCTCCCCATTTTTGGCTAGCAGACAATTAAACAATGATCCCCAAGAAGTTGGAATATCCCTAGGAGTCTCATGCTGGGAGAAGAAAAAGGCTGAAGCCTGGTGCCAACTGGAGAAAAACCTTGTGACTCAAAAACACTTCACACAGTTCTAACCTCTTCTCAGACCACTTTGCAAGAGACACTAGAACTAAGACAGTGAGGAGCCAGGGTGGGCGAGACCACTCTTAATGGGACTGCTAAGCTATGCATGCCTTTTACTCTCAACTTAAACCTAACCCTCATATTAGGATCTACTCAACCTCTTTACGGGTTTCTCTTCATAGTGTAGTCATACTGGGTACATTTCCTCTCTGTGCTTCTACTCTTATTTTGTCTCTTTGAGTGGCCTACTATGGACCAGGGTAGCCCAACCCAGCTCTGCAAGGCTGCCAGGACCCTTGGTCTTCCCCTAGCAACTCTGGTAATGTAACAAGTCCGGTTAGGTTCGGTTAGGTTCAGTTAGGTTCGGTTAGGTCACAGCATGGAACTAGAATAGACATAAGGCAATCCTTCTAGTTCACAGAGCCTGCTGCTCTTTGTCTCAGGGCTCTTGTCTCAGTTCTGTTCATGTTCATGAATACAGAAAAGTAGATACAGCCAACTCACCCCTTTTCCTTACAGCAACCCCTGCCATGAGAATGTAGAGCAGTGGTTCTCAACCTTCCTAATGCTGCAACCCTTTAACAGTTCCTCATGTTGTGGTGACCCCCCCAGCCATAAAAATTATTTTGTTACTACTTCACAACTGTAACTCTGCTACTGTTATGAATTGCAATGTAAATATCTGACATGCGGGATATCTGATATGCAACCCCTGGGAAAGGGTCACTAGAACTCCCACACATACAAAGGGGTCACGATTCACAGGTTGAGAATGGCTGGGGTAGAGGCTGCTTATGTTTTGATCCCTACTGCTTCTCCAGACATTCACTTCATCCCTCCTCAAGTTCCCCATTCCTATTCTTGTTTCTCAGCCACAGACCCACTATCATGCCCTGATCCGCTCTAATGGGGAAGGGAGGCTCAGTTTGAATGTAGAGTCCTGTACAAAGAAATCAAGCACTGAGAGGACTGCCTGAAGAGAGCCATAGCTCCCTCCCAGCTTCCTCCAGAGCTCCTGGCCTTGGGAACAGGAAATGGATAAGGCAAGTCTCAGTGCTGACTAGGCCCTTTATCCCCACTCCTAACAGAAACAGCTGACTAGAGTTCCCAAAGCTCACCCAAATGCAAGACTCTTGAAACAAACCCCAACTCCCTGCCTCAGAGTCAGAGAAAGGGAACGTGGGGTTAGAATAATGTGGATGCCACTGTAAGTTAACTTCCAGGCAGAGATACCCTACCCTTCTTCCTCGGAGGTAATTCAGGCCCCACCCAACACTGAGCCAAGTCCACGGGAGGACTGCCTAAAATGACATTTAACCTTGACCCAGCTGCTACTCCATTCCCACTTTAACTCCAGGGAAAAGAAGCAGCTGCTGAAAAGATGTCAGCTCCTGTAACCTGAAGAGGTCCTCCAGGACAGGTGGAACCCAACAGACATGAGGTCCCTGAGAAGGATGCACTGACCCTAGGGCCCAGAATCAGCTCTAGAACAAAATGGAAATCCCCAGCTCAGGTTGTTCTGAAAAGGAGCGATGAGGGGCTGAGTGGTTAAGAGCACTGGCTGCTCTTGCAGAGGACCCATGTCTGGTTCCCATCACCACAGTGTCTCACAACTCTCCATAACTCCAGATCTAGGGGACCATACACACTTTTCTGACCTCTGCAGGACCCTACATGCATGTGACACACACACACACTCAGGTACATACACACAAAATAATTTCTAACCCAAAAGTAACAGTGCCTTTAGCCTGCTCTGATCAATGCCCAGGTTTACTTCAAATGATCTAAAGTCCCACCAACAAACTATAAGCCCTTATCCTCTAGAGATTAATCCTGAAGTCTTTATAAGTTAAATGCTAATGATACCTTAGATAAGCTTCAGTAATCTCATGGGGATGACAACAGTGACAATTTACACTGTGTTTGAATCCCATATGTTCATTTCATCATTCACTCTATTTTTGCACTAATACATGGTTGCATTTTTCCATAATATGCTTTTCTTAATTCTTAGAGGTTCAATATCTAATAGAATGGAATCAGTAATAGCAAACAATGCTCAAGGAGCCCATGTTTACTTTTCTATTTTGTAATCTTTATTAGGAAAGCAAACTGTTTTGTTTTCTTTTTTCTCTAATCTGATAACCTGCACCACATACCACAAGTCCAGAACTTGTCTTTGGTCCTACATCTGTCCTAGCCTGCTTGCCTGCATGTACACTATATGAGCGCAGGTGCCTGAGAAAGCCAGAGGCCTGAGTTACAGTCATATATGAGCCACTCTTTGTGGGTGCTAGGAATCAAACCCAGGTCCTCTGCAAGAGCAGCAAGAGCTCTAACTACTGAGCCATCTCTCCAGCCCTGATTTTCATGCACCTCTGATTTTGAGGCCAGCCTGGTCTACATAGTAGTGAGTTCCAGGTCAGCCAAGGCTACATAGTAAGATTCTGTCTCAAATTTAAAAAAAAAGGTTTCTAAAACAAACTTTTAGTTTTCTGAGAAAAAAAACTTTTTAGAAAAAGCTTTTTCTTTAAAAAAAAAAAACTTTTTTCAGAAAAGTGTTTTAAACACATAAGATCTAGCAGGGCAGTGGTGGTGGTGCACACCTTTAATCCCAGCACTCAGGAGGCAGAGGCAGGCAGACCTCTGAGTTACAGGCCAGCCTGATCTACAAAGCGAATTCCAGGACAGCAGGGGCCACATAGAAATATCCATTAAAAAAAAAAAAAAAGAGTCCAACAATGTTAAGTAACACTTCTCCCTAAGGTAAAGATTAAGAGGTAAAGATTCTAATGTTAGCTAGAAAGTAAAGAAAAAGGAAGTGAAAATCTTTGAGCAGGTCTCAGTGTCTTGGTGTACCGACATTTTCCTCTCACTGCAATCAGAATACAAATGTGGCCTTGGCAGAGGTGGCATCCATGTTTTATTGTTAGAGCCTCATACAAATTGGTCTCTTTTTCATATTGTACTCCCCAGTTCCAGCAAAATCCATCAAAGTTCAGTCTTTCACTGACTGACGCCAATAGAGTATCACTCCAAGAAACATAAATAAAAAGTCAAAGATGAACTCACTGCCTTTCCTCCCCCATCTCCATCTCTCCCTGTCTCTCTCTGTCTCTCCCTGTCTCCGTTTCTGTCCCTCTCCTCTCTCTCTATCTCTCTATGCATGTGCATGCTGTTTTTCTGTCCCTCTCGTATCTAATAAACCTGCTTTAAATAATTTTTTAAAAAATTCAAAGATGTTTCTCAGTCTTGCTTACAGTATTTGTAGATATAAGTCATTAGCTTCTTTCTGGTCTGTCTTTCTCCAAGCACTTTACTGGGCAACTCCTCCACCCTGATCCTTCTTGTTGTATAGCACCAGATAGCTTTGAAATACTCTCATTATCTGGGGCTCAGAGATGGTTCGATGAGTGTGAGTGCTTGCCACACCAGCATGAACACCTGAGTTTGGATTCCCAGCACCCACCTAAAACACCAGGCACAGTGTACTGTAAGCATGCTGTGTGGGACAAAGCTAAGAGGGTCCCTGGGGCTTTCTGGTCACCAGGTCCAGGTTCAATAAAAGCCTGTTTCAAAAGAAGAAGGTGGGAAGTCATAGAGAAGTACATCTGAAGCAGGCAGGGCACACACAGAGAACACACTCACATTCTCCTTTACCTTCACTTTGTTTCTCCTTACCTCTAACTTTCATTTTAAAGCTTATTTAAGCAAGTCTCTCCATTGGGGTACCTTGGTCAATATAGCTGTCTTTGAGTCATTTTTGTTCCTGTAAGTAACCCTACGCCCATATTCTTGTAAGAAACCCCAATAAAACTCATTGGGTTTTTTGTTTGTTTGTTTGTTTTGTTTTGTTTTGTTTTTTTAATGTCTCTCCTATCAAGTCTTAGCTTTTTAGGTCAAATCAAACATAAACATGTCTCTACCAATCATATGAAAACTGATCTACTCCACCCCACCCCCACCTTTCGTAAAAGACTCTATCTACTATCAGGATTTACAGTCAAGCACTGTGCTCTACTTTCTCTTTTCAGAAGAGGGCATTGGACCCCTGAATTTAGAGTTGCAGGCTGTTTGAGCAGTCCAATGAGGGTACTGGAAACCAAACTCTGAGACTATGCAACAACAGCAAGCACTCTTAACCAGTGGCCATTCCTCCAGCCCCCTGTTCTGCATTCTTTATTCTTTCACAAATACACCCAGGGCCTTCAACTGACAGAGGATGAACATTCCGCAGAAATTCAGTTTGCTAACTCGAATGCCAGTGCAACTGGTGACATGATTTTGGCATCTTCTCATAGGAGATATCACTTACCCCCTCACAATCTACAGAAGGACAGTAGTCCACAGGCTTAGCTGTCACAGGCATGTTCTCTGTCACACTGAGTGGAAACTATACATCCCTCAAAAGTGCTGGTGTACATGAACTTAGAGAGCAGATTCAGGGAAGCCGCCAAGCCCCATGTCTGGTATGCTCAGACCTCCTGAACATTCTACACTGTTTTCCCAGAAGGCCTAATTTAAACTATCTGGGAAAAGCCCCATCACTGTTTTTTCTTTCTTTCTCCTTCCCTCTATAGATGCCTTATGGTTTTTCCTAATGCTACTTTGGATCCAGGCTGGCCTCAAATTCATTGTCTGAGGTTGGCCTTGACTTCCCGATGCTCTGGCCTCCAACTCCCCAGTACTGAGATTACAGGCTTGTACCACCATGCCTGGCTTAAGACTGTGTTTTTCTTCCTGGCTTTCTTTTATGATTTCCTCCCAGGTGTTGTTCCAGGTCACAGAGACATTTCACTTACTCAGACATCCTAGATGAAGAAGACACAAACACAAGACGATCATGGGTCACTGAATCAAACCCCTCCCAGCGTCCCTGCTATAACTCAGTCAGCATTTTAATCCCCGTGGCTGTGGCATCTCTAAGAAAGCAAGTGTATAAGCATATAGTTTGTACATCCCTTTTCAAGGCGACTAGAGGGCAGGCCAGATGACTCAGTGGATCATCTCGGTCATCAAGGTCCTTGCAGGCAAACCTGAAAATCCCCAGGACCAGCATGGTAGAAAGAGAGAGCCAGCCCCCTCAAGTTGTCCCCGGATCCTCCCACCTGGCACACGTGCACACACACACATACATGAAATAAATAAATAAAATGTAGTCTTCTGAAAACAGCTGCATCTTTAGTGTTTTCTGAGCCCGGTTCACTTCAAGTCCTCAGATAGCAGGTGAGAGGCCTGAGCAGGCCTGAGAATCACCTGCCACAAGGAGGACCCTGGAGTGTTCTGATTCAGAAAGGCGGGACAGGGTTTCTCAGAGCAGTCTGGTAATGTGTTGTTTTGCATTCAGCTGACGTGATTACCCACTGAGATAATCACATACACACCAACTTTGAGCAGAACATGCCTGAGCCTTTCACTTAACCTGAGCGCCAACATCTCCGTGGCACATTGCCATCCCTGGGCAAGCTCAGGTGCCACCCACCACAGTGCAGTCAAAACCTCTGGAGCAGCCCCCCTGTCACCAAACTGTTAAAGCTCCAGGTATCCAAAGCAACACTGAGACCTGCTCTTCCACATCCTGCAACAGGAGACCCCAGCTCTCCTCAGCAGTAATCGGTTTGGCTTCCTCAAGATCCCTGTCTTCTCTGAGTGCCTCTGAAACCTCCAGCCAGGGAGTAGGCGATGAATGTTTTGGGGGTTTGGGGTTTTAATTTTCTGGATGAGCCGAGGGTGGTGGCCCTGGCCTTTAATCAATTGGATATCTATGGCTAGCCTGTTCTAGTGCAAGTTCTAGGCTACATAGAAATATCCTGTCAAAAAAAAAAGGAGACGGCTCAGCAGTTATGAGCACTGGACGCTCTTCCAGAGGACCCAAGTTTGATTCCCAACACCCACATGGTGGTTTACAGCCATCTGTAGCTTCATTTCCAGGGGGTCCAGCATCTCCTTCTGGCCTCTTTAGGCACCAGGCATGACTATTTTGTACAGAGGTGCACGCAAGCAAAACACTCATACACAAGAAGCAAATATCTTTTTTTAATTCTCTGAATAATTCCAGTGTGCAACCAGGATTCAGACCCACTGTCCCAAGCTCCTCTCCCAGCCTCCCCTAGACTATTCCCTTAGTACTGCTGAAGTAGAGACAAAGGTAACAGAGAAAAGGGACCAAGAGTGAACCCCTAAGAGCTGTATGGGTCAAAACCTCACACAGCTGTGCCCTTCACTTCTGGTGAGGAGTTTGCACTGGCCTATACTAAGGAAGAATAGCCCAAGATTCTAATGTCACCCTAATTGTTAAGGTGATTGTGGGACATGGCCTCACCTCTAACTTAAGATGGATCTTGGGGAAAACTTTCCAAGATAGGAAACTCGATTCCAAGAAGAAATTCAAGGAGCAAAAGTCAGTTGGAGGCCCAGTTGTTCCACCTCATTAGCTACAAGCGCATGAGGTCAGTCATTGTAGTCAGCAAAAGCTGCACAAGCACACGACGTGCTCAAAGACCTCAGACAGACACACACAGAGATCCGAAGTCCTTCCCCATCTGTGCCAGTCAGCGCTGCCCTTCCCTCTGCCCAGGTTCCACGGCAGCCCTCAGGCCTCAACCAGGACCCTTGAGTGTCCACAGCATGAAATTCTCCATCTCAAAGATGCTGAATCCTGAGTTCTGTCTTCTGTAAAGTCAGCAGGCCAGCATCTACATAAGTACATATGGTTCCGTCGGACCCCGTGTGGGGCACGCAAAGATGCTTTGCCTGCTCCCTAAAGAACAGTAGGTGCACTGTCCACAGCCCTCAGTAAATGCTGCTGCTGGTTGACTGGGACAGTAGGCTGACTAAAGACATGTCCTGTTAACAAAAGGGGAAAAAAATCTAATCCAAAATACCTAGTTCCCAGTGAATGAGACTAGGCAAGGCAAGAACAGAAATGTCTAACTAAGAAAACAGTGGCCAGAGCATCCTGCTTCTGAGGAAACATGGTTGGGCAGGCATGGACTTCTGGATGCTTATCCCCAACTCTTCCAGTTTGAGCTACATAGTGAGTTCAGGCCAGTCAGTGCTACACAAAAATGAGAATCTGAAGAGACAGAGGCAGAGATAGAGAAAGAGAGACAGAGACGGAATATCGTCATCCCCTTCCCTACAATGCAGTCTAGTATCTCCTCTCCCTTGTCATCCATCATGCCAAAGTTTCTTTGAGCTCCTGCTTGGAATCTGTTAGTTCCAAATGATATACAAGTTCTCCTTAACATTTCTCCTAGAAAGACTACTCTGAGTATGAACACACCAGCCCTGCCAAGCCGCCCTTCCTCTGGACTCCGTCTTTCCCACACGACTACAGTGGCTTGGAATGGTTTACGTTTCCACCATGAGCTAGACTGTTTAATGGAGCTGTCTCCCCTAGGCGTAGCACAGAAATAAGCACATAGTACTACTGAGTAGACTTCTCTTGGTGAAACAGTTCTAAACCCAATTCCAACCTCACTGCCTTGAAGTTGCCTTAGGGGAAAGTCCACGTGAAAAGTCGCACTGGCCTCCCTGTAGTTCCTCGTTCATATCTAGCTTGACCTCTTAGCAAATCAGACGCTGCTGCTGACTGGTTATTTCTCATGCTGCTCTCTCCCAGTCACCATTTCTGCCTCCTCTCTTTATGGGTTTTCCTTTGTCACCACTTTGCAGAACTGAGATCTCTCAAACACTGGTATTCTTAGATTCTGTTCTTTGTCCTCCCTTTCTACAACCAGGCCCAAAGTTCTCTCCTCTGTGCCCATGGTTTCTATTACTATATGAGAATGATTCCCAAAATATATTAGCAGTCAACTACCATGATCCTAGAAACATGCCTAGCCAATTGCTGCTGGAGATAGCTCAGCAGTTACGAGTGCTTGCTGCTCTTTCCAGAGGACCAGAGTTCAGATCCCAGCACCCACATTGGGCAGCTTACAACTATTTGTAATTCTAGGGATCTGATACCCTCTTCTGGCCTCTGAGAATACCCAAATCCATGTCGCACATATTCACACAGACACACATATACATAAATTAAAAATACAGCTTTAAAAAATCACTACTGGACGTCATCAGACACACCCAACAATATATTCCAAACTAACCCCATCAGTTCTCTCAGACCTACTCCTCCTCATGTAAGTGATCAACACCACCATTTATCATTTATCTTACTATGTGGGTATCATGTCATCATCAATCCCAGTCAATATCTAATCAATGACATATCTAACCAGCCCCCTTATCTCTAAATCATGATTTTATGATTCTAGTCTGAGCCACAGGATCACCTAACTTATTTGACTCACCTCTCTGCTGTGGCCTATATGCCTTTAAAAAAATCTTTCTAAAAATCATAAAATTCAAAACTACAAAGTTTTGCCAGGCATGGTGGTGCACACCTTTAATCCCAGCACTTGTGAGGCAGAGGTGGGCAGACCTCTGTGAGTTCAAGGTCAGCCTGGTCTACAGATTGAATGCAAGACAGACAGGGCTGTGTTACACAAAGAAACCCTTTCTCCAAAAATAATAATAATAATAATAAAGTTTTATTCTAGAGAAATGGCTCTGTGGTTAAGCATACAAACTGTTTTTGCAGTTCCTAATACCATATTAGGAGGCTGATAACCACCTGTAATTCTGGTTCTCTCTGGACTTCTGGCTTCCACAGTTACCTGCACACTTGTGCATACATACACACACACACACACACACACACACACACACACACACACACACACCTTACAATAAAAAATCTTAAATAATTAAATAAAATAAAAACTTAATATGATAAAACAGACTAGACAGGGACTGGAGAGCTGGCTCTTGCAGAAGACTTGGGTTTAGTTCCCAGCATCCTCTTGGTGGCTCACAACCATTTTAACTCCAGTTCCAGGGGAATTTAACACCCTCTCCTGGCCTCTCTGGACACCAACCATACTGGTGGACACAGGCCATACTCTGGACACTGTGTACATACTCACATGCAGGCACTTACACATGTAAAATAAAAATAAAAAAATGTAAACATAGAATAAGGAGCCAGGCATAACGTGCACACCTTTTATCCCAACACTCAGGAAACAGAGGCAGGTACAGCTCTGGGAATTCAAGGCCAGCCTGATCTACATAGATAGTTCCAGGACAGCCAGTGCTACATAGAAAGACCCTGTCTCAAAGTAAATAAATACATATTAAGCTTTTAAAAGTAAAAATAAAAATAGACTAAAGGAATTTATGACCACTCAGCCAAAACCCACAGAAGATACCTGAAAGAATCCTTCAGACTGAAGAGAAAGACAAATCCATCCAATAAGGCCACAAGAAACGAACCACACTAGATTAACACTTAGCAAGAGAGGAAAAGAAAAAGAAAAAAACAATTCTACAAACAAAATGGCAAGAATCTTTACACAACTCCCAGTAATAACTCTGAATGTTGGTGTTCTCACTTTCCTAATCCAAAATCACAGACTAGAAGACTGGAAAAACAAAACCCATCTATTTTCAGGCTCCAAGAAGCTCCCCCATCACAAAAGACAAACACCACCTCAGATTGAAAGGCTGGACAAGGATTTCCAACCACAATGACCTTGTGAACAAGCAGCTCTTGCTGTTCTGATAACAAGCAGATTTCAAACCAAAACCAGTGTGAGAAAGGATAACGCCAGCACTTCCTACTGATTAAAGGGACAATCCATCAAGAGGACAGTATGGCTCTAATGTCCCAAGCAAAGGAGCACCCAATTTCATAACACACACTAATCGAGGTTAGTCACAGGTTAGCCCCAGCTCAGCAGTAGTGGAAGATGGCAGTACCCCACCTTCACCAAATGACAGGTCATCCTGACAAAAAATAACAGAGACAACACTGCCTGTCATCTCTCATATGTGGATCCTAGCTCTGAAGTTTTAGATTTCTGTGTTTAATTTAGAATATCTGTAGAGCTCAGGAGGCTAGAGTCATAAAAGGGGAGGTGAAGAGTTCTTAAATGGTGAAGGAAAAATAAGACACAGATGATTTAAAAGAAAATGTAAGCCAGGCGGTGGTGGCGCACGCCTTTAATCCCAGCACTTGGGAGGCAGAGGCAGATGGATCTTTGTGAGTTCGAGGCCAGCCTGGTCTATAAAGCGAGTCCAGGACAGCCAGAGATATTCAGAGAAACCCTGTCTCGAAAAACCAAAAAAAAAAGGAAAATGTAGAATGAAGTGAATGCTGGGGGTTAAACATTTAAGCAGGAAGAGGGGATGGAAGACAGAGGGGCTATCTTCTCAGGACCTCTTCCAGAGGACCTGAGTTCAATTCCCAGTATCCACAGGACAGCTCACAATGATCTGTAACTCTAGTTCCAGGAATCTGACACCTTCTTCTGACCTCAAAGGCACTGTACTATATACATGTTATACAGACATACATGTAGGCAAAACACCCATATAACATAACAATAAAAATAATCCAAAAAAATCAGTAGCCCTTCTTTACACAAAAGATAAAACGGCCAAGAAAGAAATTAGGGAAACAACACCCTTCACAATAGCCACAAACAATATAAAATACCTGGGGGTAACTCTAACTAAGCAAGTAAAGGATCTGTACAACAAGAACTTCAAGTCCTTGAAGAAGAAATTGAAGAGGCCATCAGAAGATGGAAAGATCTCCCATGTCCATGGATAGGTAGAATCAACACAATAAAAATGGCCATCCTACCAAAAGCAGCATACAGATTCAATGGAATTCCTATCAAAATACCAACACAATTCTTTACTGACCTTGAAAGAATAACTCTCAACTTCATATGGAATAATAAAAAATCCAGAACAGCTAAATCAATCCTGTACAATAAAACAACATCTGGAGGTAACACCATTCCTGATTTCAAGCTATACTACAGAGCAATCATAATAAAAACAGCATGGTACTGGTATAGAAACAGACAAGTTGATCAATGGAATCGAATTGAAGACCCAGAAATAAACCCACACACTTATGGTCACTTAATTTTTCACAAAGAACCCAAAACCATACAATGGAAAAAGGACAGCATCTTCAACAAATGGTGATGGTCTAACTGGATGTCAACATGTGAAAGAATGCAAATAGACCCATATTTATCACTGTGTACAAAACTTAAGTCCAAGTGGATCAAAGACCTTAACATAAAACAAGACACACTAAATCTAACAGAAGAGAAAGTGGGGAAAAGCCTTGAACTCATTGGCACAGGTGACAACTTCCTGAACAGAACACCAATAGCCCGTGCCCTAAGACCAACAATCAATAAATAGTACCTCATGAAACTGAAAAGCTTCTGTAAGGCAAAGGACACTGTCATTGGAACAAAATGGCAGCCTACAGATTGGGAAAAGATCTGCATCAACCCCACATCTGACAAATGGCTAATATCTAAAATTTATAAAGAACTCAAGAAATTAAATACCAACAAACCAAGTAACCCAATCAAAAAATGGGGTACAAAGCTAAACCGAGAATTCACAAAAGAGGAATCTAGAATGGCTGAGAGTCACTTGAAGAAATACTCAACATCCTTAATCGTCAGAGAAATGCAACTCGAGAAGACTCTGAGATTCTATCTCACTCCTGTCAGAATGGCTAAGATCAAAAACTCAAAAGACAGCATATGCTGGCAAGGTTGCAGAGAAAGGGAAACACTCCCACATTGCTGGTGGGAGTACAAACTTGCAAAACCACTATGGAAATCAGTCTGGTGATATCTTAGAAAACTTGGAATAGCTCTACCTCAAGACCCAGCCATATCACTCTTGGGCATATATCCAAAAGATTCCTCACCAATCCATAAGGACATCTCCTCAACTATGTTCATAGCAGATTTATTTGTAATAGCTATAAACTGAAAACAATCCAGATGTCCTTCAACCGAAGAATGGATAAAAAAAAAACCTGTGGTACATTTACACAATGAAATACTACTCAGCTATCAGAAACAAAGAAATCATGCAATTTACAACCAAATGGATGGAACTAGAAAAGCTCATCATGAGTGAGCTAACTGAGACTCAGAAAGATACACATGGCATATAACTGGATTTTAGCCATTTTAGTACAGGATAATCATCCTACAATCAATAGACCCAAAACAGCAGGAACATGAACTTGGTTACCTGTTAGTGGGGCATTCCACCCTAGTATCCCTCCTGTGCAAGAGGAAGCTCTTAGACCTCATGTGACCAATGAACTGAGGGGGGCTGATACACGGAGGCACCCCATACTGGAAGGATGGGATGGGTGGGACATGGGGTAGAGGGTGGGAGGGTAGGATCAGGAGGGGGTAGAGGGAAGGGGTGGTAACAGAGATGTACCTTGAAGTAATAAATAAATGTTAAAAAATTTACATTTCAAAAGTAGTCATTAATCTCAAAGCATCAAATTATGTACACAAAACTATTCATTGTATTAAATTTTTTTAAAATATATGAATACATTTTACACTACATGTATGTTTTGATATTGAAAATAAAGGAAGTTAAACTAACAAATAAATGTATTTTTTGAATCTTAAAAAAAAGTTTTAATACAACTTTTTAAAAAGAACACAATAACCCTGCATGGGTGAACAATACTTCCCCCAGAAGACATGGATCATTAAATAAAATTCAGCTACAGGCATGGGTTACATCCTTATAAGTTACTGATTAAGGAGGCTTCAGAAGCCCTGAAACAACATGGGCTATTGATATTACTCTTGATTGCCCAACCAAACTAGTTAAGACCCTATTGCTGTAGGCACCACACACATTGGTTTCAGAACATAGAAATCTCAATCTGAAATTGACCTGAAAACTTCTTCCCTTCTAGTTAGCTTTGATAGTGCTGGAAGGTACTATGCAAGCCACTGGGGGAGAAATGGTATTACTCAGTAGTGAACCTTGAATACTATAAAGCCACCTAGTAGGCAAGATGTTCCCCCCACCCCCCTTGCAATAGTGGCACAAAGGTTATAAAGGTAACCAATGCTTTGTGGTTGGTTCTGATGCCTGTTCCACAGGACAGATTTCATGTCTGGTACTATGAACCTAGTCAAAATCCCATAGTTCAAGTAGTCACAGGCCCTCAGGAATAATCTACTACTGTTGTCTTACTAAATGGTCAGCATGTGGAAAATAGGTAACTACTGAGTACTCATCTTTAAATGAGACATCTGTATCAACTACTCTTCCCAAGGCTTTTAGGAGCATCAAGCAAAAGGTGGACAGGAAGGATGTAAGAGTTGGAGGATGGAAGATAGTGCTATGAACTTCCATCTTCTGGATATGACATGGACATTGTTCTCATTAAATCACTGCAGCTATGGTTACCTGCACAAGACCTGGACAAGAACAATCAACATTCCAAAAAATAACACTAACTGGATTCACTGGATTACAAAATAGACAGAGAGAAGAAAGAGAGGGGGAGGACATGAAGTGAGGACAAAGACATGTTGTATTCCCAAAGGGAAAGGTAGCTGAGGCTAGATAGGATCAAGATACATTGCTTACACATATGAAATTGTCAAAGAATTAATAAAAGATATTCTATTTTAAAACACTAACAAAGGTTGGAGAGATGGCTTAGTGGTTAAGAGCATTTGTTGCTTTTGCAGAAGGCCCGGGTTCAATTCCTAGCACTCACATGCTGACATACAACCATTTGTAACTCCAGTTCCCAGAGAATACAATGCCCTCTTCTGGCCTCCTCAGGCACACACTACCTAGTACTCACCCCTAAAAATAAAATAAAATAAAAAGTGGCTGGTGTGGTAGGTTTAGTGTTAGCATATAATAGCATAGGGAACTTGGAATAAGGCTGGACTTCAGGATAAAAGACTTACTTCCGAAGTGACATGTTCTTGGGAACTCACCAAGGACCAGGACCTCTTTGATCTTAGGGCTAGGGGCAGGACATGCCCCCTGAGGTGCCCGACCTCTGGAGGTCTCCTGTCATTTCACAGCCCTCTTCGAAAAGCATCTGAATGACATGACCTGAGGCACCTCCCCACATCTGCAGACCACCTGTGAATTCACACCCCTCTGCAAAAAGCTTTTTTGAAAAAGACTGAGCCCAGGGGCATAAGTTGAAAAGAGCACAAAAGCCTCTGCTGACTGTATATAAGTCAAGATGCACATAGACAAGGAGCTGGGCTCCTCTTGTTTCACCTCCTCTTGGTCTGACAGAGAACTTGCTTCAATATCATCGGAAAGTTTCACCCCCTGATGTTGACCCGTTTTGGGTCTCCCTGAGATTCAGGAGTGAGCCCTTAGACATGGAGCTCCAGGACTTTGGGCCTTTGCAGGCCATAAGCATCTAAATAGGTGAGCTCCCTGGGAAACTTTCATATGTTAATTGGTCTTAAAACCATGGAGGCAATTCCTGTTTGATAAACTATCTTAGAATCTGACCAACGAAATTCAGAGACTTTAAAACTGAAAAATTGTATGAAAACCAGCCATCCATCAGGACCCACACTCAGAGAAAAATATCCTTTTGAGAAACCTTAGGTTAATGTTAAATGCTTGTATTATAGGTACTAAGAAGTTTTAGGTGTTAGGGTTTGGGTTTAGGATTTAGGAATTTTGTAGACAATTGTTAGGTAATTGTTAAGTTTTAATAAATATATGTGTGATAAATAAAAAATTTACTGTTACAGGTGGTGCCCACAACCCTGAGATTAAGAGTCTCATGCTTTTTTCTATCCTTCTTTCTCTCTTATATGGGGGGAAAAGACTTGAAAAAAAAGAAGAGGAATATATAATATAGAAATGATAAGATATAAGGATAGATTATTGAATCTGCTCTGAAACTTAAAACTATTGTTATTCAGCCGGGCAGTGGTGGCGCACGCCTTTAATCCCAGCACTTGGGAGGCAGAGACAGGTGGATCTTTGCGAGTTCGAGGCCAGCCTGGTCTACAAATTGAGTCCAGGACAGCCAGGGCTACACAGAGAAACCCTGTCTCAAAAAACCAAAAAAAAAAAACTGTTGTTATTCTTAAAATAAGGTTATCTTTTGACACATTAGTATAGAATTTTGTATATTGATAAAAAAATAAGATTAATTTTGATAGAATTTTACAATTTGCTTAATCAATGATAGATAGATAGATTTATAAATCAATAGATGCTGCCGGGTGTGGTGGTGCATGCCTTTAATCCCAGAACTTGGGAGGCAGAGGCAGGTGGATCTCTGTGAGTTCAAGGCCAGCCTGGTCTACAAAGCAAGTCCAGGACAGCCAGGGCTGTTACACAGAGAAACCCTGCCTCGACAAAAAAAAAAAAAAAAAAAAATCAATAGATATCTTCAAAACCCTCAGAGATGTACAGAAAATGACATTTAAAGATATTATTATTTTAAGAATTGTTTGACTTTAAGACAGCCAACTCCTGACAGCTCCCGTTTGACTTGGAAGAAGACAATGAGCATCAAAAAGAAATCTCCCATCATGAGATAATTCC
>CAJQZJ010032031.1:3705677-3713177 GCA_907164525.1 Lophiomys imhausi | reverse complement strand
GTACCTGACACCTTCTTCTGCCCTCTATGGATACCTGCACACACACATCTATGTACCTAGATTCACAAATACATATACACATAGAAAAGAAAGGAAAAGAAAAGAACAGAAACTCCAAGTTTTGGGCTTGGGAGAGGACTCAGTGGTTAGAGTGTATGCTGGACTTCCAGAGACCTAAGGTCTCAATACACACACACTTCAGATGGCTCACAACCACCTATAACTCCAGGTCCACAAGGACCCAGTGCCTCTGGCTCCTGCAGTTTCATGGACATACACATGCACATAATTAAAAATAAAATAAATCTTCAAAAACATTACAGTGAAGAGCCAGATGTGGTGGTACATGCCTTTAATCTCAGAACTCATGAGACTGAGAAAGGTGGATCTCAATGAGTGTGTTTGAGCCTAGTCTATATTTCTTTTAAATTTTATACACCAAGTATAATATCTATATCTTTAATATCAACACTCAGGATGCAGAGGCAGGTGGATCTCTGTGAGACAGAGATCAGGCTGGTGTACCTCCCAAGTTTCAGGCCAACCAGTGCTATATAGTGAGACCCTGTCTCGTTATGTGTATATAGATAGATGGTAGAGAGAGAGAGGAGAGATTCCAGCTTCGCTTCACACTGGCCCACACTGAAATCACTTTCCACAGTGAAGCTGAGGATCCTGGCTTCACCTGAGTGGAACTCTACAAGGAAATCCTCAGGCAGCTGCAGCCACACTTGTGGAACTGGGTCGCTCCCTCCCGCTGTCTGTCATTGAGAGAAGGACCAGAAGGACCCCAGGAGTCGCCAGCACAGGCCCAGAAACTCCTGCTTCATCACTTGGCCTATCTCCCTTATTTCAAATGATGGTGTCCCCCTCCCCCGCCATGCTGACCTGTTCAACTTCAAGCCCCTAGCTTACTTTGAGAGCTTCCACACCCTTCTCATTACAGAAGTCCCAGCAATTCTTTATCCAATGCCTCATCTCTGTCCCTAAGGCCACTCCTTTTCACTGCTCTCAACAGGACTCGGGTTTCTGTTCCTAAACCAGTCTCTCCACCTTCCTTCTCACATTCTTTCCAAAAACACTCTCCACGCGGCCACCAGAGTTCTCCTTGCAACCAACTGTGTTCATTTCAGCATGTCCCACTTCCTTCAGCTTCACCTGCTTTGTGAAACCATCAGCTCCTTAGCTTCAAGATCCAATCCATATTAGGCACCATGTAGAACCATCTTCACTCCTTGCCCAGCCCACATTCCAGCCACACAGCTACTTAGAATTCTCTGAACATTCCACACGGTGCTGAGTCTCTGCATCTCTACAAACAGTTTTCTCTGAGAACTTAGTTGTGTATCTCCTCAGCTCAGACTCATGTCTGAACTGAACATGACTGATCTCTGTAAAGTCTTCCTAATATCTCCTCCCACAAAAAAAAAAAAAAAAAAAAAAATTCTTCCAGGAATGGTAAACACTTGTAATAACCAGCAGACTGAGACAGAAGGCCAGCCTGGGGTACATAGTGAAACCATTTTCAAGCAAAAAATAAAGCTGAAGTTGTCCTATTGGCTTCTCTCTTGCCTGTCACCACATTTACATTACATGGCACATTATTTGATGGCATGTCTCTCTCCCTCCTGCACTATGAGCTCTTGAATGGAAAGAGACATCCATTATTATTCTTTCCCCACACCAAATAAAATATCTAGCACATAGTATGCCCACATCATGCTTCCAGAAGAAGGGAATAGATAAGAGCTGTATATTAGAGCCTTCCTCTGGGGGCTGGAGAGATGGCTCAGTAGTTAAGAGCCCTGGCTGCTCTTCCAAAAGACCCAGGTTCAAATCCCAGGACCCACATGGCAGTTTTCAGTTGTCTGTAATTGCGGTCATGGTGGTGCATGCCTTTAATCCCAGAACTCAGGAGGCAGAGGCAGGCAGATCTCTGTGAGTTCAAGACCAGCCCGGTCTACAAAGTGAGTCCAGGACAGCCAGGGCTGTTACACAGGGAAACTTGTCTTGGGGAAAAAAAAGAAAAAGCCATTCTTTTGTTAAACATGAAGATTTATCTTGAGTCTTCACTTAGGCTGATCAGAATCTCAGCATCTGATGTGCATTGTGAGCTTATGAAACAGTCACTGAAGAACCGAAGCCATGAATCATGTCACCAAATTCTTTCCACTTGGCTGACCTTCTGAACCATCTTCCTGTGTTCTCTCTCTCTCTCTCTCTCTGAATTTACTAAAGACAGAACAAAGTCCAGATACTGTTACTGTCTGCATAGTATCCAGTGTACATGACCACTGGGGAGAAAGCCAAACTGCAGGAAGAAAAGGCCTACAGATACCCAACGAGACAGTAACTTCAAGCATCATAGTAGTCATTACTTTACACTTGAGTTCAATGTCTGGTTTTCACTACATCTTTCTTATATGTGGCTTCTGTTGGTTGGTTGGTTGGTTGGTTGGTTTGTTGGTTGGTTGGTTGGTTGGTTCGTTCATTCATTGTTCATTCGTTTGGAGACAGGCTACCATTGTGTAATCTCTTGGTTGGCCTAGAACTCACTATGTGGACCAGGCTGACCTTGAACAAACAGAGAGCTCACTTGCCTTTGCCTCCAGAGCTTTAAGATTGAAGGCATGTACCACCACACCCTGCTTGGTTTTGGGTTTTTTGAGACTGGGTCTAGGCTGGCCTTGAACTCATTTCACCTTCCAAATGCTAGAATTAAGGACATGAGCCACATGCCCAGCTCTTTCACCAAATCTCTGAAATACATTATCCAGAATTCATGGGCTCAAGAATCATCCTGCCTCTGCTTCTGCAGTCGTTACATCAGCACACCTGGGTTCCCTGGCTCTCAATTGATTCTCATGTTATACTCCAAGTTAAGGGCCACCTAGAGGCACCCAACTGTTGAGCTCAGCCCAAACACAAGTGGAGAGCACTCTCACTCTACCAGGGGTGTCTTAAAAGTATGCCCCCCCAGCTCCATTCTGACAGTCAATTAGAACAACTCCAAGGTCAAGGCCAGGGTCAGACCCACACACCACCTGGTCTGGGCAGACATCCTGCCAAAGCCACAGGCAAAAGAGGGCATCCACCATCCCCACCCCCACCCTTCCCTGCATCCCCCAAACACACATACACTCTGTGTCCCCGAGCATTGGCAGGCTTTGGCTCTGGAGGGCTTGGTGGCTGAGCTCTTTGTGGTCTACACTGTCACTGAGGTAGGGAAAAGCAAAGCACTACCCTAAGAGGGGCCCCAACACAAGGCTCACCTGGTATCAGCCTACCCAACCATGAGGAATGCAGAGCCAAAGCTGAGACCAGAGGAAGCTAGGGAGATGACAATAGAGCCCAGAGACCCAGGCAGGAACCTCCCACTGAGAACTCCAAGGCACCAGATTGCTATGGCTTCATGCTAACCATTTATCTCTCCCACCTGGATTCTTTTAAACACAGTAGGTGCACAATAAACCATTTAGAGTGACCTAAAATAAAAAGTGTGCCCTGAACCCACATGCAAACCCCGTGCCTTTTACTCATTAGGGAAGTGCACATGCTCTTCCTAACTGTGGCTACTTTGCATGTTTTCCTGTGCATGTATATGTATGTGGGTGTAACATTTCTATTCTCAAACTAGAAACAGCAAATTAGAAGGGCATGACAGATGTAGGTAGGCTTAATGCCAGAATCAAGGAATAACAGGCAGCTGTTACGGGTGGCACAAATAGACATCAGGAAAGAATAAAACCCAAAGAACTAAAGTCAACAGTCTGCAGCCACTAAAGAAGCAAGAGTTCCTCTCTACCTAAGGGGCCTGAGGAGACCTCACAGTTACAGAAAAATTGAGATGTATTTAAGGCCAGACTCTGTTATTTAGCAAGACCCTGTCTTGAAAAGAATGGGAAAAAAAGAGGCTCTGCAATAATAACCCTGAGTCATCAAAAGAAATGTCAAATTACAAACGCAAGCAAATGCACCACTAGTTTTAAAAAGATGTCAGCAAAAGTGGTTAAAATAATAGAAGCCTGAGATGCAGTCACCTTAAAAATATCACTTAGCGAATGACCCTTCTCTAGACAAGCTATGTTACTTTATACCACATTTGAGGAGCTCAAGACTAGCAGATCCTAAAAGGGTTTCACCAGTGAGTGACCTTCCAGGTCACACAAAAGTGACACAAGAGAAATTACAGATCACATCAGAGACCTCAGGGGAAAGGCTTCCCCAAGAGTGTTTTCTGCCCTTCCTAACTACTGCCTTGCATGACAAGCATCCCACACACAGAGATCAGTGTCAGCCACAAACATGTAAATCACCAAAAAGCAGCTGTTTGCATAATTGTAAAGCAAGAAATGGGAGAAGCTGAGGAAAGATAGAGTAAAGAAAGCAAAAGAGAATAGGAAATAAGGTTAGTGGAGTCCGTCCAGTGAACAACTGCACTGGCGTAAAATTCCTACACGCCCTGCTGCTGCTCCTCCATGAACTGACAGAATGTCTACACTTCACAGCTGGGAGATCAGGGTCATCTCCAAAGTCCTAGATTAGCCAGGCTGGAACAGGGGCTGGAAAGAAAGAGGCTAACCGCCTCTCAGTACCTCCAATATGGCTGTGTTCATACAGAATTTAAGAGAAGAAAAAGTCAAGATGAATCGAAATGGTAAATCTACAACTCTAGCCCATAGAAATATTCATTCAAACTGCCTCTAAGCAACTTGCTTCACCAATAAAACTCACATAGGCTAAGGTAAAGATATGAAAAGATGTATCATGCAATGAAAACCAAAACTGAACTGAGGTAGTTGTACTTCTATCAAAGAGAATACACTTCAATGAAAAAAACTATGAAGTGAGGGCTAGAGAGATGGCTCAGTGTTAAAAGCACTGGCTGCTCTTTCAGAGGACCCAGATTCAATTTCCAGCACCCACATGACAGTTCACAACTGTTTGTAACTCCAGTTCCAGGAGATCTGACACACACACACACACACACAGCAGAACATCAATTCTCATAAAATAAAATAAAAATAAACCTTTGGAAAAAAAACCTATAAAAAGAATCCTTAGGGTCAAGCTCAATAGTCGAGCACAGGGGTGGGAAAACAACTTGGTTAGTAAAATTTGATCTCTAGCACCTACATTAAAAAGCAAAAACAACATGGTGTGCATGCCTCGGGAGGCAGAGGCAGGAGGATCTCTGTGAGTTGGAGGCCATCCTGGTCTACAGAGTGAGTCCAGGACAGCCAAGGATACACAGAGAAACCTTGTCTTGAAAAACCACACACAAGAGCCGGGCGGTGGTGGCGCACGCCTTTAATCCCAGCACTTGGGAGGCAGAGGCAGGTGAATCTTTGTGAGTTCAAGGCCAGCCTGGTCTACAAAGTGAGTCCAGGACAGCCAAGGATACATAGAGAAACCTTGTCTTGAAAAACCACACAGAAACCATGCAAGTAAAACACTCATGTGTATATATATATATTAAATAAATCTAAAAAATCTAGGGTGGGGTGGTAAGCACTTGTAGTCCCCACACTGAGGAGGCAAGAACAGACTGAACCCTGGATCCCAGCCAGCCTAACTCCACTGGTAAGCTCCAGTTCCCAGTGAGAGATGCCGTCAAACAAAACAAGGGGCTGAAGAGATGGCACCTTCAGAGGCCCCAGATTCAATTCCCAGTATCCACAGGGCTCACAAACATCTATAACTCCAGTTCCAGGGAATCTGATACCCTCTCTGGCCTCCTCTGGCATCAGGCAACCACATGGTGCACATACAAATATGCAGGTGAGACAGTCATCCACATAAAATAAAAGTAATAAGACTTTTTAAAATGGTGAGTAGTTCCTGAGGAATGAAACCCAAAGTTGACCTCTAACCTCCAAACACCCCCCACACACACACACACACACACACACATATACATACAGAGACAGAGAGGGAGAGGGAGAGAGAGAGAAATTGAGAGAGCATGCACTATTTTGGCCAACCAGGGCTGCATAGTGAGAGAAAGTGAGCTAGAGTAGAGCTGGAGACTTCTCCCTTGCTGAATTGCTGTCAGCTGCTAAGAAAGAAAAAAACATCAATCAATGGTCTTACCCGGCTGTGAACCACGCATGCTACAATGCCCACATACCAGGCAAGATGTCCCCCTTGGCACAATAGAAGATATGACTGTTATGTGGTTAACCAACCGCCTTGTGAGGGGACTTGAAGCGAGCCCTATAGGAGGGAACTCATGCCTGATACTGTAAGCCATGTCTAAAGTCCATGGCTCGGGAGGCCATAGGCCCCAGGGGGGACCTACTACTGTTCTGTTGCTTAATGGACATGGCATCACCTTCTAAGTATTGATATCTATTCCCACAGATCAGTGCTGCTCTCCGCCTGGGTCAGAGAAGCTTCTTTTGGTCTGGGCAATGATTAATGCAGAGTTGATGGTCAATGTCCTGAGAACAAGTGACCCACGAGTCTTCAGCCCTAGCTAGGACATCTACATGGCTTGCTCCTCAAAAGAGAGGGTGAGAACACGTAAGACCTGGAGGATGGAGAGGAGGTCTGTGAGATGCTGCACATGAGCTGCTCAAGGCGGAGAGACTGCATCAGGGATATGGGAGGGGCTCACGTCTCTGAGGAACTATTGGGTGTTAAAAGTTGCTGGAGAAGGAGGAATTTTTTTTTTTTTTTTAGGTTTTTCAAGACAGGGTTTCTCTGTGTAACAGCTCTGGCTCTCTTGGACTCAGACCAGGCTGACTTCGAACTCACAGAGATCCGCCTGCCTCTACCTCCCGAGGACTGGGATTAAAGACGTGCCCCACCACACCCAGCAGAGGAGGAATTCTTTTCTTCCATGGTCTAGCAGTTGTTGTATTCCCATGCACCAGTAAATAACTCCTCACCAATGCTCATGCAAGCAGGCTTTATTAAACCCAGCAGGTCACAAATAAACAAAAAGATGTGGAAGTGGGAGAGGGACTTGTTGAGAAAAGAGGTGGTGCATAAGAGTGGGAGGGGGGGCTGGAGAAATGACTCAGCGGTTAAGAGCACTAGCTGTTCTTCCAAAGGACCTGGGTTCAAATCCCAGCTCCCACATGGCAATTCACAGCTGTCTATAATTGCCGGGTATGATGGCACACACCTTTAATCCTAGCCCTCAGGAGGCAGAGGCAAGCAGATCTCTATGAGTTCAAGACCATCCTGGTCTACAAAGTGAGTCCAGGACAGTCAAAGATATACAGAGAAACCCTGTTTCAAAAAAACAAAAAAAGAGTGGGAGGGATGAGAGACGGTAAAGGAAGTGAAAATGACTCAAATATATTGTATCCGTATATAAAATCATCAAAAGATATTTTTAAAGACACCTTTTCTCAAGCAGACAGTGAGGACCAACACCTGATTTGTCTTCTGACTCCACTCACAAAGTGTAGCCCAGGCACACCCACACCACAAGTGAAAGTATACACACACACACACACACACACACACACACACACACACACACACACA
>CAJQZJ010032031.1:3658727-3701500 GCA_907164525.1 Lophiomys imhausi | reverse complement strand
TCTCTCTCTCTCTCTCTCTCTCTCTCTCTCTCTCTCTCTCTCTCTCTCTCTCTCTCATTTTCAGGGGGTAGCTTACCTTATTTATCTGACAATCAAACCCTGACCCTATTATAACACAGGACGGGATTGAGGCAGTTTGGTAGTTCTCCATATAACCATAGTAGTTTGAACCTTTTTTCTGCCTCTCCACCCCCACCACAACCCCCAAAAAGTCACTCTTCCCTCCGATCTGATCTCAGTTTCAAATGTCACTATGCTGAAATGACTGCGTGAGGAACCAATCCTGCAATCATCTAACTTGCTAGGTCCTCTTTTTGCTGATTTGCTGCTCTTTCCCCTAAGGAGTCTGTGTGCAGGCCTGAAGCTTTCAAAGTATTACTGGTAGGGACGCACAGCGCCCCCCTGCTCCAGAACACCCATTAACAAATGGGTATTTGCTGGCATAATCGACGCTGGCAAAGCCTGAGCAGCCCTACCCACCCCGAAGGAAAAAAACAACAACACAGGCAATTCTCTTTACGCTGCTTTTTCCTTTTCCAGATACCCGTCCCAGCCTTTGGCATCCCATGTCTCCTGCCACCAAATCCCTCACATCCACACCAGCCAAAAAGTAGGAATGATCTTTTAGAAGAGTGGCCCAAATACACAGCAGAACCCATAGGTGACTGGAGGCAGCTGGTGGTGGCTGCCCACCCACCATAGAACTGCTGGAGACATACCAGAGCAAACCAAGGGAAGGAAAGAGCTAAAGCTAGGCCTAGAAATGCAGAGCTGGAGACAGCTGCACAAAATAGGAAGGCTTAGTCAGACAAATGGGGAAACGATAGAACAAGAGGCTCAGGAGCTCAAGGAAGTGACTGGACGGGCAGAACAGCAGAGAGGGTTTAGCAAGTGGACAGGGTGGGGCACACTCACTCCCTGGCTCTGGATATAAGTAGGTTCCCACAGCAATGGCCAGCAGCAGTCTCAGAGACAAAGAGGCACACACGCCCTCCAAGAACAGTGGTCTAGTCGCTCCTCCTTCCTCCAGTAAAAGGAAAACCCAGACAAATGCCTACCGGATTTAAGTCAGGTCAAGAAAGGGAGGAGGAGGTGAGGGAGCTAGAAAAGGAAGGGGTGAGGAAAAGGAGAGGAGTGTTAAGCAACCATCTGGGTCCAAGGTTCATAGGCCTTTCACATCTGCGAAAGGGGCAGCTAGGAGCTCTTGGCTCAGCACTTTCTGTGATAAGAAGGTGCTCGCTCAGGAATCTCCTTTGTCAGCTCTGCCCCAGGACAGGAGGCCCAGAGGAAGGGACAGCCAACTGGGTGTGCTCTCTGAAACCCTGGAGTGTTTAACAAGTTAGCAAGGGCAGCTTAGTGACACAGTGTCCTCCATGTCCCACCCAAACCTCACCTCTCTCTCACCCGAAACAAGAAAGGCAGGAAGGTTATAGAATGTGACACATTGTTCACATGCTGAGATCGGAGGAAGTACCAGAGCGGCTCAGACACTCTGTGTGGGCGCCCTAAGTAACAGTTCTGTATACTTCCCTATGCAGAGAGAGAGGTGGCTGCCTCTGAACTCATACCATCACCCCAAATTCTGAGCCTCAAGATATTCCAAAAGAAATATGGTCCAGAAATGAGATCAAACTTCTGGGTACAGCTCCATCACACCAGTGCGCTCTTTCATCCTTAAGAAAACATACCAAGACCTCTGGAGCATCCAAAAATTACTATGAATGTCCCAATACAAGCTTTCTTCAGTTTCTTAAAAATATATGGAGGTTCAGATGTGGCTGGCTCATACCTGTAATCCCACCACTCAAAAGCTTGAGACAGGAGGATCATACGAGTTTCAGACTAGACTGGGTTACAGAGTGAGAACCCATGTCAAAAAAAAAAAAAAGTGGGCTGCCAAGATGAAGCCTACAATGGAAAACAATTTTCCTATTGTCCTCTGACTTTCACTTACATACACACACACACACACACACACACACACACACACACACACACACACTATAATAAGAAAAAAAATTAGCTGGGCATGGTGGTACACATCTTTAATCCCAGCACTGAGGAGGCAGAGGCAGGCAGATCTCTGAATTCAAGGTCAGCCAGGTCTACAGAGTGAGTTCCAGGACAGCCAGAGATACACAGAGAAACCCTGTCTCAAAAACTTAAAATAATAAAAATTATATATGTATATACACATGTATATGAAAAGCTGGAATGTAGCTCAATGGTAGAATCTTTACCTACCCTACTACACACACATGCACACAAAGGTATGGAAATAAGGTTTCACTGAGCTATGCCAAACAGGCCCAGAATAAACAGAAAAAGTTCCACAATTCGAAAAATCACAGTGTATTCTATCTTTATAGTCTACTTTAAATCTGGTATGCTGAGCCTTTTTGACATCCTACCTGTTCTGAAACCCAGCTGCCTGCCTATTCTTCTACACTTCCTTCCCCTCTTTGCTTATTCTACAAAAATATCCTGGAGACAGTTCATCTCTATGGCTTACCTTCCCATTCAGTTAACTTAAATTGTTTAACTAAACCAAGATGGAATGCTGAGCTTAGGCCTCCCAAATACCATGCTTGAGGATGGAATGACTCAGTAGTTGAGAGCACTGGCTGTTCTTGAGAAGATCTGGGTTCAATTCCCAGCACCCACATGACACCTCACAACTCCAGTTTCAGGAGATCTGATGCCTTCCTCTGGACTCTATAGCCACTATACATGATACACAGACACATGCAGGCAAAACACCCATACACACAAAGATAAATTTTTAAAAAATTAAAAGCTGGGCATGGTGGCACATGCTTTTAATCCCAGCACTCAGGAGGCAGAGGCAGGTGGATCTCTGTGAGTTTGAGGCCAGCCTGGTCTACAGAGTGAGTTCCAGGACAGCCAAGGCTACACAGAGAAACCCTTGTCTTGAAAAACAAACAAACTAAATAACTAAAAAAGATCATGTTTCTCACAAGACATCTGAAATCCATCTTGAAGACACTGCCCTTTTCCCCCAGCATCCTCTGAAAGGCTTCCATGAAAGGAGGGCTAGCAAGCCGGATGTGGTGGCACACGCCTTTAATCTCAGCACTTGGGAGGCAGAGGCAGGTGGATTACTGTGAGTTCGAAGCCAGCCCGGTTTACAAAGTGAGTCCTGTCTCAAAAAAACAAAAAACCAAAACAAAAAAAAAAAAAAAGCAGTGCTGGCATTGCTTGAGTTCTTGTCCAGGCCAGATGCCACTGTGCGTTTCAACGCATTACCTCACTGGGCTGCATCAGCCCCACGAGGCAGGTGCCAAAGCAGAAGGGAGGCAGGCAAGAAAGATCACAAAGCTGGGCTGCCTCCTCAATCCCGGCTCTCTGGCCCTCGACTGTGGCTGGTCACCTTGACTCTCCCTTTAGACAGTGAACCACTCCAGGTGGCTCCCTAATGAGTCCCCTGGAGGGGACTAAGATTAGATTGAAAAGGAAGTCTCCTCAGTGTTGGGGGAAGCGTGGGTGAAGGCACTGTCGTTGCCTCCAGGCTGCTCCTCCCTTCCTCATTCTAGGCGAGGATGGATGAGGGGTGACCTGTCTACCTGGAGTGCCTCTGAGGTGCCCACTGCAAAGAACACAGAGACATACACATCAGGGCACCTGCCCTTTAGGATCAGAATTCATGTGAATCCCAGAAAAGAAGAAAGGAGAATAGGGACGGGGGGGGGGGGGGGGGGAGCGTAGCACACAAGATTGAGTTCATCCTAAGTGAAATTCTTAATGAGTTGAGCCACATCGTCCCAGGATGGAACCCACACCCCAACAAACAGCATGCCCTAGTGGTCTCAGCAGGAAGTATGACAAATCATCTTCCCAGCCTTGCCAGGCACAAGAAGCTGCCATTCACGGAGACATCCAAGATGCCCCCACTTTTCTCCAGCACTGCCTAGCACCAAAGGCAAGAAGACACCCCCTTTGACAGCTCACATTCCTCCCCCAGACCCTAGCTCTCAGTGTAACGCTTCCACCACGGTTCAGACAGCCTGGTGAAGCAGCATCCCCTAGGCTCTCCTGAAGGAACTTAGACAAAGCAGGTTTCACGGAAGTCGTCATAATTTTCCCTTTCCTTTAGGGTGCTCATCTCTGAGGTCATCATGGCTACTCAAAAAAAAAAAAAAAAAAAAAAAAACCCACACTCATTCTACAGCCTAGAGACGTTTCCAACCCAGGGTTTCCAGGGAGCGGGCAGCAGGACTCCAGTCAAGGAGCGCCTGACAGAGCAGCCAGCCGGTGTTGAACTACCCTGCTCCGTGCTCCAACAGCGATACCCAAACATCCTTCCTCCAGGAACCTGCAGTTCAGTCTTGACCCAGCTCAGTGAGCTACTGTGAAAACACACTTTCTCCCCCAGAGACCCCAGGGCTTGCCTTCCGCCAGCTATCCACTAACTAGTCTGCGCTGCCTCCCTTAACAGCAGAAACAAAACAGACCCATGCTGCTGCACTTGGACTCCTCTTCACTGCTGCTCAGCCCCTCCCTCTCCAGTTCTCCATTTGTTTTTCTATATTGCACTATAGCTAAGACCGTCCCTTTAAAAAAAAAAAAAAAAAAGTGATTTAAAAAAAGAAACTGTTTACTGCTCTGGCCAGGGCTTCCATTAACCAAAGTTGAACACCCAGGACAGAAGGCTCCACCTAGACAGGGCCAGGGCTAGGGGCCAAGAAATAAGGTTCATCTCCCCCTGACCAATTTTCAGACACTCCATCCTCCTGTGCTTCCCAGCACATCCACTTTCCCTGCTTTCCCACCTCTTACCTGTCTGGAGACCTTTGGGTAAGTGCAGGGAGGTGGGGGCTACCAGCACACTGGGGTGAGGGGTGGTAGTTAAGAGAATCAGGGGTGTGACTGCAGCAGCTGTTGGCACTGAGGAGCAGAAAAGGGAGAGGGTGCCGGGGACCGAAATGGAAAACAGGAAAACACATGTGTGACTCTGGCCGGCAGTGGGGAGGGGCCAGAGGACTGGCTGGAGCTGAGACTGCCTGGTCAGACCCGGAGAACATCAGAGCCTGCTGGCACCCACGCGTGTTCTCTATTGGGCTCTTCCTCCCCACCTCAGCCCCTAGTCTTCCTTGTTCCCTAGCTTGCTAAGTATTTAAGTGTACCCTTAAGAGGGCAATATAAAGTGCCCGCCTGAGCCCCTTCTCAACCCCTCCTTCTTTCTATTTCCTAACTCTCCTACCCTACCTCTAGGCTGTTCATACCGCATGTGATCTCGAGATCCCACCATTAGACCAGTGAGTTAGGGAGTGCTAGCCTAATAGTTAATGCTGTTTCAGTTTCTCAGACAAACCAAGGAAGCCAATGCGTACCAATGAAGGCCACCTGTGAGTACAGACAAGAATGTACCCAGAGATCACCAGGCCCACTCACAGCTCAGATCTCTAATTGGCTGAGGAGTTGTCAATAATGAGTCTGAGTTGCTGGGTTAAAAACCAAGTAGGCCTGTGCTACCCTGGGCGCATTCCTAAACTGGCAGCCTTTCAAAACCCTGTTATTTAAATATCTGTTCAATGTTTACTTTGCAGAGAGAGAGGGAATGTGACCCTGGACTAAAAACTAGGAGATGTTTCTGCAGGTAAAAGAGCTTGCCTTCAAAATCTGACAAGCTGATCTAAGCCCTAGAACCCATGGAGGAAAGGGGAAAAACAAATCCCAAAAACTGTCCTGTGGCCACCCATGGTGGTGCAGGTCTTTAATCCTTTAATCCCAGCACTCAGGAAGGAGTGGCATGCAGACCTCTGGGAATTCCTAGGAGTTTGAACCCAGGCTGGCCTAGATGTTGAGATCAGACAGAGATACACAGAGAGAACTTGTCTTTAAAAAAAAAAAATCAAAGCTGTCCCCTGGCCTCCACGAATGCACTATAGTGTGTGTGTACACCTGTACATCCTTACATGCACACACATATACACACTAATTAAAAAAGTGTTTAAAACCTAGATGAGCTTCTTTATATTCAGAATTAGAGACACTTCACGGTAGGCATGTCAAAGCACTGAAAATAGACTAATCTCCGTCCCGGGGAGTGGCACTTCACAGTGCAAGAATCATTTGCACACACCTGGTGTGACCGCTGCCTTTTGGCAGCTGTCTGTTTGCTGGTCTCCAGACCACACCCTGCAACTTGCACCTGTGTTCCTCAAATTCCTCCAGATACAGTCCAGGTAAGGACTCGAGAATTCTGACTAGGGACTAGAGAGAAGGCACACACACTGCTACTCCAGAGCCACCTCACCCACAGCAGGCAGCTCCTAATTGCCTTTATCTCCAGGACATCTGACACCCTCTTCTGGCCTTACAGGCACTTGCATTCAAGTGCAGTACTCACAACATGTATACACACATAAAAAGAATAAATTCATGTTTAAAAGAATTCTGACTACATCACTAGCTGAAAGCCAGGTTACATGTTACCAAAAGGCAGAAATCAGAATTTTCACTGGCACCAAATCAGAATAATTCCAAGGAAAATGTGATGCCGTTTTAGATCCAGGCTGCCTCCTGGCTGACCTGCCCTTTAATCTGGGGACAAGTCCGGGTTCTCAGTGAGGGAGGGAGGTTCATAGGAAGGGAGATGGAGGTGTTGCCCCTGCTTTCCTTCACAGAAGTCTGGCCTCTCTGCTAGGACCACACAGCAACCTCACTCCCACCACAGGGCTTTTGCAATGTTTGCTTGACTGTTCTGTCCGCTGGGAACATTCTTTTCTGTGACATTTTTCATTCCTAGTATTACTTGTTGGTCATCAGCTCAGCCAAGAGAAGATATGCATCATAAAATCTCTGTTCACCACTGTACCCGGGGGAGCCGGGGGACCTCACACGGGACAATAGATGTTTGTAGGATAAATAAGTCAAAAAAATGAACAATACTGTTTCTCTTTGATTTCCCAGCCGGCTGGGCTCCTGGGTGGGTCCTTGAATTTGCACTCCAGGCTACCTAGTGTTTGTTACTCCCCCTGGGTCACTTAGAGTAAGGAGAATCCACAGGTTCTTAATCTTTTCCATTTTGATGGATCTAAGGGAAAGAGTGTGGTTTTCTTTTTTTCTGACAGGCCTAAAACAGTTTGAAATTGACTTTTAGGGGTTGGAGGCAGAGCAGTTAGCTAGTCCTGAGTTCCATCTCTAACAGCTGGTGCGGGTGGAAGCTTGAGAATTTTAGGGCCAGCATGGTTCAAGCTCAGCATTTGGGATGTGGAGGCAGGAGGGTCTGGATTTCAAGGCCAGCCTCTATACCTACTCAATACAAGGGACTTAAAGAACCTGTTTCCAAAAAAAGAAAGGCAAGAGAAGTTGAAGGAAAAAGGAAATGAGGGAAGAAGAGAGGAGGACTGGAGAGATAAGATTCCATGAGTGAGATAGAAGATAGATGGCTGCCCAAGCAGGCAAGACCTGAGTTCTAATCGCAGCAACCCTTGTTTAAAAAAAAAAAAAAAAACTACTATAGAGGATGGCTGAGTCTTGCTGGCTCTATGCCAGCCTGGCTCCAGATTGAGTGAGAGATCTTGTCTCAAGTGAGTACGTAGAGTGAACGAGAGCACATACCCTTCATCCTCTGAAGCCAGGTGTGCACAGGCACAAGAATACACACACACACACACACACACACACACACACACACACACACACACACTGCTCATACACTACATTCAACATGCATGTACACCAGAAATGAAATTGATTTCTGTTTAGCTAATGGAAAAACTAAAAGGCCCACACCTAATGTTCTTTCCTAGGGACCCCATCTAGAAGCGCCCCAACCCCCTCCACCAGAGGGCTCACCTTTGCCTGTCTCCCACGCTCCCTCCCTAGCCACTCTCATGTCACTGGGGCCCCGCTGGCGCGCCTCCCTTCTATTGGGTTTTCCTCTTGGTCTGCAGCGCTACAATCTCGATCGCTCAAGACCCGACCTAGCCACAATCGCCCTCGATGCTCTCGAATGGGCAGGCGCCGACCAGAGCTCTGTCGGGGGACAGAGACACCAGGACCCCACCCCACCCTACCCGGCGTCACTTCTCCTTTATCTAAGAATCTCTACTATAAGGAATTGTGGTGAATGAAAGCAAAGGAAGCAAAGGTCTGAGAACCCAGAGGCCCTACAAGCCGATTCCCCGCCCCGCCCGGCGCCTGCACGATGAGTCCCCAGGGAGCGAAAATGACCGAGGATACCCTTAGAGACGAGTCCTCTGCCCCGGGCACACTCAGCTTCCTCTTCCCTCCCTCCCAATCCAGCCCTAGCTGGCAGCCAGACGGCGGTCTGACCAAAAACCCCAACCCTGGACAGTCTCTGCCTCCAACCGAGGAGCTGGCTGAAGCTCTGGAGGAACCCAGGCCGGGAAGCCCCGGGGACAGCGGGGGACAGACGCGGGGTTCGCTTGCTGCCTGAGGGAGGGGTCTTCTGGACTTTATCTCTGCCTGCCTCCGTGTTCAGACTCCCCGCCCCCTCTGGGGAGCTGTTGCCTCAGCTTGTAGGTCCCAAATTAAAGAAAGAGGCCACGGTGCCCTGAAGGTGTCCTGAGAAGACGCCAGGAGGCAGCACTTAACCAAAAATAGAGGCAGCAAGGGTGACGCGAAGGCTGAACTTTCCCAGGGCACCTTTCATCGGACCCAGGCAGAGACAGATGGGGACTCCGAACCTGACAAGGTGGCACACGCTTGTAATTCCAGCACTCAGGAGGTGAAGACATGAGGATCAGAAGTTCAAAGTCATCCTAGACTACACAGCAAGTTGAAGGTCCCCCATTCTCAAAAAAGAAAAAGAATAAAAGAGAAGGCTTTTGAAGGACCAAAGAGAGAGAGCTCTTTGGGAGTGCTTGTTTCTGACAGTCCATCTTACTCTCACGGAGGGCATGATAAAATTTGTGTCTGTATCTGAATGGCATATGTATGTATGTATGTGCCTGTGTGTAGGAGTGGGTGGGTGGGAGTGTTCAGACATGCAGAGATCAAAGGAGTACCTTAGGCGGCTACATACACTGCACTTCATTCCCTTGAGACAGAGCCTCTCACAGGACCTGAAGCTCGCCATTTTGCTGACAAGCTCCCAGGACCTGCCTATTTCTGCTCCCCTGTGCTAAAATAATAGGCTCATTGACCCAATCCTGACTTTTTTTTTAAGGTGGGTGCTAGAGAGTCAGACTTGGGTTCTCATGTTTGTTTCTCAAGCACTTTTACCCACTGAGCCATCTCCCCAGCCCCATAATTGTTTTAAATGTTTTATTTGTGTGTGTGTGTTGCTTATGGTGTGTATGTGTAAATGCAGTGCATGTATACCACAGTAAGTGTGCAGAAACTGTTGGTAGGTTCAGAGGATTGAACTCAGGTTGTCAGGTGTGCTCAGCGTGCAGTTTTACATACTAAACCATCTCACTGGTCCCCATAAATTTACTTTTAAGTAGTCTGGAGCAGGGCAGATGAGGGAGGCCAGTAATCCCAGTACTTGTGAGGCTGAAACAGGAGGATTCTGTGCTGGAGACCGGCCTGAATGAACTACTTTGCAAGTCTCTGTCTGAATAAATAGAATGCAAAAGGATATAGAAATGCTTTGCTGGCATTCAAAGATGTTTTCTTAACTTAAGATCTTTTGATATTGCTGGGCATGGTGGTGCACGCCTTTAATCCCAGCACTCAGGAGGCAGAGGCAGGCGGATCTCTGTGAGTTCGAGGACAGCCTGGTCTACAGAGTGAGTTTCAGGATGGCCAGAGATACACAGAGAAACCCTGTCTCGAAAAAACCAAAATAATAATAATAATCCTGGCTGGGCGTGGTGGCGCACACCTTTAATCCCAGCACTCAGGAGGCAGAGGCAGGTGGATTTCTGTGAGTTCGAGGCCAAGCCTGATCTACAAAGTGAGTCCAGGATAGCCAGGGCTTCATGGAGAAACCCTGTCTCGAAAAAACAAAAAAAAAAAAATGCTTTGCTGGCATTCAAAGATGTTTTAACTTAAGATCTTTTGTTCTTGAGACATGTCAGCTCCTGACGGCACCCCCCATTCTACTCTAAGTGGATGATGAGCATCAAAGAATCTCCATTTGGAGATTGCTGCATTAGTGGCAAGTTTGTCACTGGACAAGAGAAAACCCCTACTTCAACTATACACAGAATGCTGTCCAAAAAGGAAAAAGCTTGGAAGCAGCTAAGTCGACTCCTCGCTCTGCCAAGACAGGGTGGGCAAGTCATTCATAATTCCTGCTTTACAATTAATGTCTGTCAGAGATACTGGGACAAGAGGCTGAAGACAGATGCTCCAATGTATTGAGAGAAATTGGGGACTGTCCAGGCAGCCAGTTGCCTGTCATTTCTTAGTTTTGGATGCTGCTGGCTTTGCACTTCCTGCATATTCAGATATATTTATCCTTCTCAGGTCTCTGATATGGTTGAAGACTAGATAGATAGTTATAGTCTCATAGTTAAATTTTAAGTTGTTTAGGAATTAAAAGGATGCTGTAGGTCTAAGAAGATGTTTTTAAGTTGGTAATCCAAGTTAGGATGGAAACTGAGTTAGGTATAGAACTTTAAACTCATTGAGATAGATAGATAAATAATAGAACATTAATATCAGTTGCCAAATACACATGGACTGGACATTAGGAATGTATGTTATACCTTATAATTTACATAATTATGGCCTAATTATTCTTATTGGTTTGTATTGTATTTATTTATTTAGTTTTTAAGTTTTTTCCCTTTTATTGAAAATAGTCTTTTCTTTTATATTGTATTTATTGTTATAAGAAAAAGAGCCTTTGTGCCTGGTGTGGTGGCATATACCTTTAAATTCAGCACTGAGGAGGCAGAGGCAGGTGGATCTCTGTGAGTTCAAGGCCAGCCTGGTCTACAAAGTGAGTCCAGGACAGCCAGAGCTACACAGAGAAATCCTGTCTTGAAAAATCCAGAGGAAAAAAAGAAAAAGAGCCTTTTATTGGACTAAAAGAGGGAGCTGTTGGGGGAAAAAGATATACCTTAAATTTAAAAAAAGAAAGCAGATAGGAGGGTGAGGGAGAAGAGGGTAGGAGGGTGGGACTGGGAGGGGGAGAAGAGAGGGGACTATGATTGAGATGTAACTTGAAGAAATAAATAAATGTTTTAAAAAAAGAAAGAAAGAAATGCTTTGCATGCTAAATAGAGGCTTGTAAATCACATTTCTTGAATAATCCAGCCTTGATTTTTGAGGGGAGGGATGGACTCACTTTGTAAGTCCTCATTTGGCCTAGAACCCACTATGTAGACCAGGCTGGCCTCAAAGTAACAATGACCCACTTGCCTTTGCTTCTGAGTGCTGGAGTCAAGGTATGGGCCTTCATGCCTTGCCTTTGGAAGTTTTTTTAAAAGCCAACACTGCCAATTTACAGATACCTACCAACCTTTAAGACAAACCACGTGAAAAGGACACCGTTTAAGAGACATCACAGATGGGGCTGGCTCAGCTGTTTAGAGAGCTTACTGCTCTTGGAGAGGACCAGGATCCACATGCTGGCTTCCAGCCACCTCTAACTCCAGCTCCAGGGGATCCAACACCCTCTTCTGATTTGCAAGGACTCATGTATATAGATGATACACACACATATACTCAGGCATAGCCACACACATATAAAATAAAAATAAATAGATTTTCAAAATTAATAAAGAAAAATAGATGTCCCAATAGCTAGGCAAGAAAGAATACAGCCTCAAGGTCATAACTGACTCATCTTGAAGCCAGGTCATTTAGTGAGTCTACTACTGACTGAGCAGAAATTGAATAGCTGTGGAAAAGAGAAATATGTTCCAACACTTAATGCAAGTAGGCACGATGGCATTGGCTTGTAATCCAAGCACTCTGGAGGCAGAGGCAAGAAGATCTCTGTGCGTTCAAGGCCAACCTGCTCTATATAATAAGACCAAATCTCAAAAGTGGGAGAGCTGGAGAGATGGTTTACGCTAACCCTCATCCCCTTACCCCTACCACCATGATCTTCAATACTGCCATTTGATGGCAGGCTTTTGTACTCTGAGCATTGGAGGGAAAGGATTCAGTTACAGAGCCTTCTGTCACATAATTAGTCCAGGATTCATGAGTCAAGATTATGAGTTCATGTGCTATAATGTCAACATGCAGGTCCTGGCATCTAGTTCATCAAAAAATGCTGAATCAAACGCAAATGTTTTCCAAGTTTTCTTTTCTTTTTTCTTTCTTTTGTCTTTTTTGTTTTGGTTTGTTTTGTTTTGGTTTATTTTGGTTTGGTTTGTTTTGGTTTGGTTTTTTCAAGACAGGGTTTCTCTGTGTGGCACTGGCTGTCCTGGAACTCACTTTGTAGAGCAGGCTGGCCTCGAACTCACAGAGATCCACTTGCCTCTGCCTCCCGAGTGCTGGTTTTAAAGGCATACTCCACTTCCTGAGTGCCTGAATGGTTATATGACAAGGTTGCAATCCTTGGGAAGGTGAAAGATGGAGTGAGCATTGGGGACGCCGTGGAGTGCTTTCAGATCAGGAACAGCAAGAAACTCACCACTGCGCACTGTGAACAGCTCTGACACCTTGGCTTGTGTGTACCTGAACCAGCAGACCAGTCCTCAGGAGATCAGCCCACCTGCTCACAGTAGCCTAAGATCTCTGTGCTCTTGATGCAGTCCTGTGCTTTTCATATTGTCCTGCAAGTCTAGCTGGATGGCAGAGTTGAATTTCTGATTGTGAATAAAAAAAAACAAGTAGCAAAAAAAGGCATCTGATTTCCCAGAGCAATACTCTTGAGCAAAAGTAATGGTGTCCAGCCCTACAGAACAGATAGGTACCTGGATAACATGAGTGAGGAAAGTGAGTGCATAGCACTAAAGCTAAATTTGAGGCCTAATGTCCTTGAAAGGCAAAGAAGTCTAGGGAGAGGAAACACAGGAACCTCAGACTCAGTTCTCTATAGCTCTTGATTCCCTTGGTCTCAGATGACGTGCCGAAGACATCCAGTGTGACAAGACAGAGCCACTTTCTGTGGTTGGCAAGGCTGGATAAGTCATTGAAGAGGGCTATGCAGATGCCACCCTCAGCTGTCCCATAAAGGTCAAAAGCTGGTGGACTAGAGACAGTTCAACAGTTAAGAGTGCTCGCTGCTCGAGCAGAAGACCCAGCTTCAATTCCTAGCACTTGCATAGCAGGTCACAACCTCCTGTGACTCCACTTCCAGGGGATCTGATGCCCTCTTCTGACCTCCAAGGGCTCCTGCCCACAGATGGTGGACACACATACATTCAGATACACACACATTCATAAAAAAAAAAAATAAAACATTTTTTAAAAGAATGGTGGCGATGGCCTAGCCTTGTGGCTCACACCTTTAATCCCAACACTTGGGAGGCAGAGGCAGGCAGATCTCTGAGTTTCAGACCAGCCTGGTCTACAAACGGAGTCCAGGACAGCCATGGATATACTAAGAAACCCTGTCTCAAAACAGACTGACACCAAAAAAAAGAACATCAGCAGTCTATTGGTTTGTTTTTCAAGATAGGGTTTCTCTGTGTAGCTCTGGCTGTCCTGGAACTCACTTTGTAGACAGGTTGGCCTCAAACTCACAGAGATCCACCTACCTCTGCCTCTGGAGCGCTGCAATTAAGGACTTGGACCACTACCACCCAGCTGCAGTCTATTTATAACCCATGGTTTGTACTTCTGCTACATAAAACTAGTCATCTCTCTCTTTTTTTTTCTTTTTCTTTTCTTTTTTGACACAGGGTTTCTCTGTGTATCCCTGGCTGTCCTGGACTTGCTTTTAGACCAGGCTGGCCTTGAACTCACAGAGATCTGCCTGCCTCTGCCTCCCAAAGGCTGGATTAAAGGCATGTGCCACCACCTCCCGGCTCAAACTAACCATGTCAAAAGCTCAACTGCCTTTCTTTCTCTTCCCAGGTTTTGTAGTTCTGATCAAACTTCCTACCCTGCCCCCCCAATCCTCCATCTCTTCTTCTATTGAGTGACTACACGTGGCTTTTATTGTTGCTTTGTTTTGTTGACAGGATCTTACTATGTATCCTTGGCAGGCCTGGACCTCACTATGGAGACCAGCCTGGCCTCAAATTCAGAGATCTGCCTGTCTCTGCCTCCCAAGTGCTACGATTAAAAGCCAGTGGTAACATACCTGGTGTCGCGTCCCCCTCGACCAGCAAGGACGACGCAACTCGCAAAAGCTCTTCTCAAGCAGTTTATTCAGGTCCCTTGAAAACAGTCTTCCGAATGCCCGGGCAGACCCAACCCACAGGCTAAATACTATATGAACAGCCAATCAAGTAAAGCCACGTGGTGCTATCTTAGAGGCCCACGTATGCGGAAGCAAGCCAGATCAGCGGTCTTAACCAAATATGGACTTGTTTACCACCGAGAGCGCTCACTGTCGGGCTGGTGGAAGGCGGAAACCGGAGCCATCTTTAGGGCGCGGCACGTCGCAGCTCTCTACAACCTGGCACATATGCCCATTTTCGCATGTTTTATTGTCCATATTATTATTCCCCAAAAGGCATTTCTATCACCTTGAATGATTTTGCCAACTGATGGTGTCCTCCTCCTGTGTGAGCTGCTAAGATATGGGAGAACTGCTGGTCCAGTCCCCTTATGGGCGATAGTATGAGGTTATCACCTTGCATTTTATTGCGGAATGCTGACTCTTACCCTATTCTTCAATCTTTTGGAGCATACCTTCTCCTCAGCTGAAAACTATGGGACTCTAGTGCCCCAACTTTTGGGGCCAAAGGCTTAGGAATGCAAAGTGGACAACAGTGTCACTCAGTCACTATTTTGACACTACCTGTAAAAAAAAAAAAGTCATTCTGTACACATGTGTGCGTATGTGTATCACTAGAGATCAAACCAGGGTCTCACACACGGTAAATGCACACTCTACTACTGAGCAGATACAACCCCGACAACCACATTTGCTTCAATCTCCTGAGTCTTGAAAACTTCAAGAAAACCTGTACAATGATTCCTTCAGAGCCACCTTATCGCCTTTGTAGGTTCAGTAAGAAAAACATATGAAACTATTTGTGTAAAAGTAGCTTTAAAGATTTATTTGGTTTTTGTGTGTGTGTGTGTGTGTGTACACTTGAGTGCAGAGGCTAGATGGGTCAGATCCCCTGGAGCAAGAGTTACAGATGATTCTAAGATGCCTGATAATTCTTCTGAAACTCAAACTCAGGTCCTTTACAAGAGCAGTAGAAATCTTTTTGAAAAGTAAGGGTGTGGGGAGGGATGGAGAAATGACTCAATAATTAAGAGCACTGGCTGCTCTTCTAGAAAAAGTTGGCTTGATTCCTAACATCCACATGATGGGTCTCAATGATCTGTAACTCCAGTTCAAGGGGATCCCATGTCTTCTGGCTTCCATGGGCACTAGGCAAATACATGGTACATGGACATACATATAGGCTAAACACCCACACACATAAAGTAAATCTTTAAAAAAGAAACAAAAGAAAAAGAAATGTATGGTGCTAAGGGCTACAGATCATACCCAGCACATTCAAGACCCCGGAACTACAAAAGAAAAAGAAAAAAATGTGAGTGTAAACTGAAGTCAGACCTCTCATCCTAATTATTTGGGAGACTGAGGCAGGCTACCTAGAGATACAGAGTTCAAGGCCAGTTTGAGCAACTTAAGTGAGACTCTGTCTCAAATTAAAAACTAAAATAAAAAATGGGGTCAGGTATATTGGCTCTCACATATAATCTAGCGCTCAGGAGGTTCAGAATAAAGTATCACTGCAAATTTGAAGCCAACCTAGACTACACAATGAGCTCTAAGCCAGCCTAGGCTGCAAAGACCCCATCTCAAAAAAAAAAAAAAAGGATTTATATATAGCAAGTTATATAGCAAGACCCTGCCTCAAAGTGGGAGCAGAAGTTAGGGAGGAGGGAGGGAAGGAAAGAGGAAGAGAGAGAAAGGAAGGAAAAATGAGTTCTTCAAAGGCAGAAATAAATATCAAAAGAGAATAAATAAAGCCAGGCATGGTGGTACAGACTTGTAATTCCAGTACTCTGAGGGCTGATGCGGGAGCATTGAGGGCAGCTAGGGCTACCTAGCAGGTACTGGGTCATCCAGAGCTACATAGCAAGACCCCATCTCAAAAGGGGTGATGGGGAGGTAAGGCAAATCTAGCATTATAGATTTGAGTATCTTTTAATCGAAAGGCTAGGTATTGTTACCATCACGGGGTCTTAATAAGTTTTGTTCCCACTTCCAGTTAAAGAATTAAAAGGCAGGAAAACCTCAAATGTGACAGGTAACATTGGAGAAATCTCAAACATAGCAAACAGAGCAGACAGAATCAGCAGTTGAGGAAAGGCTTTTATTGGGGATGAAGAAACACACACATGCAGCAGACACAACAAAGAAGAAAGACTTTGCCAAGCAGAGTAGGGGGACTCAGGAAACTGAAAATCCAACCTCTTTTCCAAGGCTGGAGTTTTTAAGTCTCTGAAGTTTTCCTCCCCTCATTTAGGGCTGGTCAGTTTAAAGAAAAATAGGATGGCTGATTGGTCCACAACTGTTTTGTAACATATACTGACTCAGCTTTGAATTTCTGGAGCCAGTCCATTAGCAGGAGACCTATTGGCAGGAGAAAAAGCCCATAAGAATATTGTTTTAAACTACCAGGCTTTTGTCTCAGACTAGGAGGGGAGGAAGAAGCCAGCCATCTTGGAAGTTCATAACCTTTATTATCCAGTTATAGCCTTATCAGTCTGCCTACTAAGCAATCTGCCCAACTCCTGGTCTAGGAATGCCTCTGATTTGGGAACACTTTTATATATAGTGACATATGTTGGAAATGGACCTGAATTCTAAAGGTAAAATTCCTTCATGCTGCATGCTATTTTTGTGTATGCTGGAGAGGAGGAACCCAAAGTCTGACCTCCATCACAGGCACCATTACCAGCCTTTAGTGCATCTGGTTTTTAACTAAATGACTTCAGGTGCGTAATTTTTCCATTGTAGCATCATGTTTAGATTCCATAAATTTTATTTTGGAGCACTTCAGAGTTCAGTTTTCAGGTTTGCCCACTCGAAGTGTACTTAACTCATGAGAATGTGTGGTGGATGCTCTTTAAAAATTGGAATCAAAGCCACCTTACATCTAATCATTCGGGAGGCAGAAGCAGGTGTGTCTCTGAGTTCGAAGCCAGCCTAGACTACATACTAAGTTCCAAGAGAATCATAGTTACATGGTCAGATCCTGTCTCAAAAAAAAAAAAAAATTAGCACCAGTACAACTTCCTCAAAAAATGTTGGTGTTCTCTGTTTTGTATTTCCATAAATATTTTGGCAAATTACAAAATATACTTCCCTTCCCAGCACTTAGCTGTAATATTAGTCATGTCTGTGATCCTTTATCTTTTCTAGACTCAATGCTCTATCTGAATTGTTTTTAGCTATCCTTACGTCTCCTAACCCACTCATTACTTCTTCGGTTCTGTTGGATGAGAACCAAATTTTCCTGGTTCGTTCTACACTTGATCACGTCATGGCCAGAAAACAAACGTTAAAATGATGCAGAAAAGCCGGGCGGTGGTGGCGCACGCCTTTAATCCCAGCCCTTGGGAGGCAGAGGCAGGCGGATCTTTGCGAGTTCGAGTCCAGCCTGGTCTACAAAGCGAGTCCAGGGCAGCCAGAGCTGTTAAACAGAGAAACCCTGTCTCGAAAAACCAAAAAAAAAAAAAAAAATGATGCAGAAGGCTGAACATTGGGGTTCGCTGGATACTAAGCTTCTGAGTTATCCTAAATTCCCAAAACCTGAGACCGCCCACAGATGGTCTTGGAAACAGCTGCGAATGACACAGTCACTGGCATCTCGACCACCTCGGAGGGATGCATGATGCACACGCGGGACAATTCCTCCTGCCCAAACACCCAGTCCGCAGCTGGCCCTTGCTTCCGTAGTATTACGATGACCCAAGATGGTGGGACCGGCAATTGAAAACCACATTCAAGATGTCGGCTTCCGGTTTTCCCGGCAGCGTCGTGCGTGTCCACCGGGGCCACGCCCACTTCCGGCCCCTTTACTACGGCATGGCTGCCTTAGGAACCTGGCTGTCCAGTGAGTGACTGTGGGGTTGGGGTCCCGGGAGCAGCGGGGCGACCTGCCATCTAACTCCCTGCTTTTCCAGTAGGTGTCCGGAGGCTGCATTGCAGTGCAGTGGTTCGAGCTGGCGGCCAGTGGCGACTTCAGTGAGTGCAGGGAGAGGGCGCGGCGGGACCTGGAAGCCTGCCGAGCCTCACCCGACTCTGTTTCCCCCACCCAGACAGGGGCTGGCTGCCAACCCTTCCGGCTATGGGCCCCTCACGGAGCTTCCTGACTGGTCTTTCGCGGGTGAGCTTTGATGACCGGTTTTTTCCTTTTTCCTCCCAGAGACCATCCCTGGTAGGGATTGGGGGCGTGTCTGAGAAATTATTGAGCCTTTTGCCTAGGAAAGAGTTCAAGGACGGGAGCTTTAATTTGGTTTTTGACTACACAGCCGGGTGTGGTAGCTCACACCTGAAATCTTAGCTTTGGAGAGCTGAGGCAGAGGGATTGCTGTGAGGTCCGTGCAAGTATGTGCTATGTGGAGAGTCCCAGATTGTCCTGAACTACATAGTGAGACCCTGCGTATGTATAAATAAATGAATGAATAAATAAATAAACAAACAAACAAATAGTAAATTGGCTAAGGAAGGTAAGCTGTAGGGAATCATGGCCTGTAGATATAAGATAATTCTAACTTGCACTGTTTTGGGGCTGGAAGGGTGCATGACTTTTATTTTCTCAGAAGGAAACGTGTGATGAGTGTATTTTGAGAATTTGATCCCAAATACACAAGAAATTTTTTGGAAAGCTGCTGAAAGGAACACCAAAGATCCCTACAAGACTGAAGATGGCAGACTCAATGCAGAAAAATCTTTTCTCTTTAAAAAAAAAAAAGAGAAAGGGAAAAAAAAGCTCATGGGCTGAAGAGATGCCTCAGATGTGTTGTCTGCTCTTCCAGAGGAAATGGGTTCAATTCCCAACACCCACATGATGGCTCACAACTGTCTGTAACTCCAGTTCTAGGGGGATCCAGTGCCATCTTCTCACTTCACCTACACCAGGCATACACATGGTGCACAGGTATACATGCAAACAAAACACCCATTCACATAATTAAACTCTTTAAAGACATAAAACTAAAAGAGAATAATGGTCCATGCCTGCAGTCAGCATTCAGGAGGCAGAAGCAGGGCTAGGGGACAGGCTTGGCTACATAGTGAGACCTTGCCTCAAAAGTGAAAGCTATGGTAGTCACACAGGCCTTTAATCTCAGCACTTGGGAGGCAGAGGTAGGTGGATCTCTGTGTTCGAGGACAGTCTAGTCTTCAGAGTGAGTTCCATGACAGCCAGGACTACACAGAAAAACCCTGTCTTGAAGGAAAAAAAAAATCAAGTGAAAGAAAAAAACTGCATTTCATTATACAGTGAGATGAAGTTTAACAAAGATTCACATTGAGTGAAGGCTTTCTGATGGTAGAACAGTGAGTTCAGCATGGCAGATGGCCCTAATCCCATGCTAATGACAGGGTTAAATGAAATATTAGGAACATGCCCAGCCAGTCATTTTCATGATTCTGTTATGCCTCACCATTGAAGGTGCTAGATGTATCTTAGAAAAATTAAGCTAGAGTGGTTGTGGACTGGTTTCCTCTTCAGTATTATTTTTGATGGGCAGTACTAGGACCTGAACCTAGGGCCTCACACATGCTAGCCCCCCCCCCCCAACCATCCTGGGTGTGAACTGGAAGAGGAGCTAGAGATTGACTCTTCTCTAATTCCTAACACACCACAGTGTTTGGACAAGATACCCAGACCACATTTAATACTTGCCCTTTTCTCTCTTCTGTCTGCAGATGGCCACCCTGCTCCCCCAATGAAAGGCCAGCTTCGAAGAAAATCTCAAAGGGAGAAGCTTGCAGTGAGTGGCTGGAACAACAAACAAGAGCTGTGTTTATAATTGGAGGAGGAAAATTTAAAACATCATTTATCTTTGTTTTCTTTAAGATTGATTTTTATTTTATATGTATGTGTTTTGCCTGTATGAATGTATGTCCATCGCATGTGTGCGTGGTACCTGTAGTGGTCAGAGGAGGGTGTCAGATTCCCCTGGAACTGGAATATACAGATGGTTATGAGCTGCCATGTGGCTGTTGGGAGTTGAACCCGGATCCCATGCAAGAGCAGAAAGTACTCTTAACCCCTGAGCCATCTCTCCACCCCATAAATTAGAATTTGTTTTAAGCTGTGTTACACCTAAGCTACTGTTTGGCAGTGCCTGACATAAAATCCAGGACCTCCTGCTAGACAAGTATACCAGCAGCAGCTACATTCCAGTCCTAACACCAAACTTCATTTATTTATTTACTTATGTATTTATTTATGCATGTGAAGGATATAGACCAGGCCGGCCTTTGCCTTTCTAATGCTAGGATCAAAGGACACACCACCCTACCTAGCCCAAGTCAAATGTCTTAATAGCACTGTGAGAAGGGAAAACCAGAGTTGGACACTCACTACAGAAACCAATAGCAAACATTCCGCCTCACATTGTTACCTCCTGTTGTGCAAAGCCTGGTCTGGTGCCAATCAGCAGCATCAGTCTCCAGCTGAAAACCTTTTGCTTTGGGGGAGAAAGGACATCTGCTCAGTGGTACATATGCTTGAGCCCCAGATGTTATTTATTCTTTTCCTGTCTGTTTTAGAGACGAGTTGTACTGCTGACACAGGAAATGGATGCTGGATTACAGGCATGGAAGCTCAGGCAGCAGAATTTGCAGGAAGAAAGGAATCGGGAAAACGCTCTTAAACCTAAAGGGACTTTGCTGAAAAGCACACTTCCAAATCAATAAAAAGCAGCCCCTGTCCCACTTTCCCTGGCTTTCTCTGGCTTTCTTTTCTATCACCTGAATGCTTTATCCCAGGCAGAATAAAGCCATTTTTACTGCCATTTGTATTGACAGCAACAGCTCTCAGGTACCAGGAGGAACTTAAAATCACTGCCTACAAGGCTTGACCCAAGAGCCTTAGTCCTCACTCCATTGCAGTTCAGCCAGATCTTGCAGTGGGGGTTATTATTTTGCCCCTGGTGCTGGTGAGCAAACCCATAGCCTTGCAAAAGCTAAGCATGCCACCTTACCACTTAGCCTTGTTCTGGGATTTTAATCCTCTCCCATGCTGGCCATAGGGCTCACCCAGCTAAGAGCAGTTCTGTGAAGAAGAAAAGGGTGCAGTAGCAGCTTTCCTGACTTCACCTTCATATCAGCGTCACTAATAGCATACATACCCAGCTCAGTTGTGTACAACTGTTCAATAAATGTTGAAAAGGGCTTTCCATCTGAGGTCTTTTTTTCTTTTTGAGATAGGGTCTCACTGTAGCTCTTGACTGGCCAGGTAGACAGACCAAGCTGTCTTGAACTCACAAAAATCTTCCTGCCTCTGTCTGGGGGTAAAGCCATATGCCACACTCCTGGCAGAAGTCCCTTAACAAGCAACTAGTGTCCAGATACATGGTCCAGGAGGCTGATATAGGAAGAGACTTGGGTGCTCCTTCTGCTGAAGGAGTTATGTTCTGACTAAATTCCAGATTGGTTAAAAAAGGTCCCATGCTTCTGCACCCCCACACAATGTCACTGTGACACCTCCTGTAAACTGGACACTGCTCACAACCTAGCAACCAGTTTTATCGATCATGAGCCCTCCCTGGATTCTGAAGGCAAGGACCTTTGTTGCTGTTCCAGAACTGAAAGTTGGCCTTGCATCTTTCCACCACAAACCTGGTAGTTCTGGATCTCTGGAGCTTCCTACCTGACCTTATTTCTACACCCCTCCCCTAATGCTTCCCTTGCTTGCTTTCCCTCCCTTCCTCTCCCCACTACCTCCTTCCTCTCGATGACCAAATGCAGTTCTTGGATCTTACTTTTCGCTGATGGTCGGGTTTTCTATCTCCCACACTTTTCCTGCCTCTGTCCACTGCTTGGTGTTTTTCCAGATCTAGTTCTCAACCTCTTATCTATCTCCTTTTCTCACTGCCAGCTTGAGCCTGTCCTCCCCCCTTCTCTGCATACCTCTCTCTCCTTTTGTTCTCGAAGCCCAGCCATCACGGAGGCTGTACTCTAAGGAACTGTCAACAGTGTAAAGACAGAACAAAACTCCAAAATCCTAACTCCAATCCTTCCTCTTCCAACAATTTTCATCAAACTTTTATCTGGCTTTCCTGGATTCTGTGCCCTTGAACCCTTTTCCTGCCCAGGCAGTTCACACTTAGTGGAACAGCCAGAATGCAAAAGCCATTAATAAAGGGGTGGGCTCCTAAATTCAAAGTAATTTTGTTTGCTGTTAGGCGATGTCTTTTCTTACAGTCTAAGTTTGGGGCAGGAGAGTTTGTCCACAAGTCTCAGTATACAACCCCCTTGCTAGTATATGCCCTTTCTCCAATCTTCCTCACCGGCAGGGAAGACTTCACTTTCACGTCACCACCATCCTATCCATAGCCACCGGGCCTCCCAATACTTATCCCCCTAAGTGAGACATGCTGAATACCACGGGAATCTGGCCACCCAAAAAATGCTTAGGAAGAGAAAGTCTTCCGCATCCCATCCCCTGGGACACCCAGGCTCCTAGTTGGATGTCGGCTGTGGCCTTAACCCCTGCAGATGGCAGTCTGCACCACAGAAAGACAACTTTGTTTCTTCTCTCCTGCTCTTGGCTGTAATTGGATTCAGGCTGAAATAACCACGTCCCCACCAGGAAAGGAGGGCAATGGGGCGGGGGCGGAGGAGAGGCTGTGGGAGAAGGGAGGGACCAAAGGAGAGAGCAGAGAGGGCTTCCAACCCAGTTCGCCGACTAAGCAGAAGAAAGATCAAAAAACGGAAAAGAGAAGAGCAAACAGGCACTTTCAGGAGCAATCCCCTCACCTCCAAGCCGACTGCGCTTTAGGACGCCAAATCCCGTGCCTTCAGAAGACAAAGGCGCCCCAAGAGAGCAGCGGCGCGACCCCAGGGCGTGGGCCCCGCCGCGGAGCCCGCACCGCCCGGCGCCCCGACGCCGCGGACCATGTCTCCCGCCCCTCGACCCTCCCGCAGCCTCCTGCTCCCCCTGCTCACACTCGGCACCGCGCTCGCCTCCCTCGGCTGGGCCCAAGGCAGCAACTTCAGCCCCGAAGTAAGTGAGCTCCTCCGGCCCTTCCCGGAGTTGCGCCCGCCGAGCAGGCGAGCCCGGGGGTCTCCGAGGGGACAGCCCCCGCTGAGAGCAGGGTTCTGGGGGGCTCTGCTGCTCCGGCCTTTCTTTTCCCTTCTCATCTGCAAACTCGCAAGTCGATCCAACTTTTGCCTGCCTCCAACAAACCCCCTCCGCCGCCACCGACTCTTTCCCATCCCTCCCTTCCCTGGAAGAACTTTGCAGCGTGGCCCGGGCCTCGCTCCCCGGAGCTCTGCGCGCACTGTGGCACCAGGCAGGAGCCTCCTAAACACCGGACTCCGTTCCATCCCCGCGCCGTCCGGGCCGGGGTCGTAACACCAGTTGTTCCTTCGGTTTGGCAACACCCAGGTGCCCGCGGCCCCGCACGGGCGCATCGGTACCAAGTGGGGCATCGGGGGCGGCCGAGCGGTTCTTGCCTCCCGTGCACCGCCCTCGGTGCGGGCCGCGGGCCCTGGCGTCGAGGATCGCGGCGGGCTGAACTTCCGCGCACACAAAGCTCTTCTTGTGAGCCGCGGGGCTCAGCCTGGCTACCGCCTCCCGGGTCCTCACCCCTGCTGGCGCCTGCGAGGGGTGGGGGCCTTTTGTCGTTAATCATTTTTCTGCGTTAATTGCGGAGAGACTAGGGGGAGTCGCTTGGCGAGTGACTTGAGGACGGGCCTGGGTCGCCCTCAGGCGCCCCGACTGACTTGAGCGCCCCCACCCCCACCCCCAACTCTTCCTTGACCCGGAGCCCACCCTGGTCCTGAAGGAAGCGGCGTGGGAGTAGTCCGAGGAAGTTTTCCCTCCCTCTCTTATTTTGGGGTGAAGGTGGGAGACGGATTTGATCAGCTTCTTATTTTGGGCCCTTCCCTACCACACCCAGGTCCTCACCAGGCTGAGTGGGTTGGGATGGCCCAAAATGCAGGACACGGTCTGGATTTGACTCCTTCTGCTCTAGTCCCAGGCCCAGGCCGGATAGCACCCTCAGAATGAACCCCTCCTGTGCCCCTGAAGAGACCTGGGGCTGAAGGGACTAATGGCCCTAGGAGAGGAGTGGGGCCCTACTTGTGCATGGAAACTAGAAAGAGTAAAATCCTCCCTGAGACTGGAAGCCAAACCCAATTGTCAGAGAGAGAGGCGCCTTTCCCAGGCCTGAAGCTCCCATCTTAGCCCCCAAAGAGAGAGTGCCTAACAAAAGGAGCCTCTGGAAAACTGCCCACTGCCAACTTCTTTTTCCCTCCCCAACCTCCACTAGGTCCCCTAGGGGAGGGACAGCAGCCCTAGCTCTGCTCTAAGTGGGTCATGGTCGCCCCAGAGCCAGAACCACCATTTGCCTCTGGAACACAGAGTAGGGTGGGAAGCTGAGGGAGGGCGGGGCAGACCCAGAGGCCAGGATCCAAGGCTTGATGTAGAGCTGGAGAGCCCCCACCCTCTCAGCCTCCTTAAGTGGGAGGTGTTCCTTGGCTTTCTCATAGGGAATACCGTGCCCTTATTGATCAAGACAATGCCTGCCAACTGGGCCCTGCCACTCAACACAGTTGCTCCTTCTTCAGGCCAAGCTGAAGGGAGAGGAAGGGTGGCCCAGGACCTGAGGTCTTTCACCAGGCCTCCACAGCTCCACTCTAACTGTAGGACAGCCCTCTCCTCCAGTTGTGTCTGGTGCTTCACCCTTCCCCCCACTCAGCCGCAGACACCAGAGTCCTCTCCTGTGGTTCCAGGCTAATAGTCTCTGTGGTTCTTGCCTGGCTCTCTGAGACATAGAAAGAAACTTTCCCAGTTTGGGTGAGGAAGAAAATGATGGGGACACTTTCTTTTCTGGCTTTGTGATACTCTTCCAGGAAGTCCTTTTCCTGACAAAGCATCCATTTTTCTCCACAGAGTACAGGGCAGGGTTTATGAGTGTGCTCATTTAGATCTGCCTACATCTTGAAAGGCCCATAGAAAAGGGATTTCTCCAGAGCTCCTGGACACGTTGCTTCTCCCACTGTTCCATGCTCCATCCAGCCCTAGGAACTGGCTGGAGCCAGCTCATTCCCTCAGTCTGGCTAAAGGTTTTGGACCTAGCTTCACTTCTCCTGACTTCCAGCTTGGGGAGTGAGAGTCCCACCACACCCACCTTTCCCCATGCCCTGAAGCAGCTGTTACCCCAGCAGGGGTCAGAGCCTACAGGTGAAACTAGGAGCAAAGGGAGTTTCCTGCATAGTTGGCACAGGCCACAGCAGGCCTCTGGAGGGCACTGGCTGTGGCATCAGCCAGCACAGGTCAGGGCAAGCCCTCAGACAGGAGGGAACAGCTCTGGGCTTACACATCCTGCTAGGCCCCTCTGGCATACAAGAGGTTAAACTCCTGTGCCTTGAGGGGGACTTTGAGATACAGGTGAAGTGATGCTAGGGTTGTTTGGCTGGCTTATTGACTGAGGACCGGCTGTGTTGTTTACAGCTTAGGCTCTAACTCATGTCAGCCTTGAGGGGACCACTTCCTGGAACTATGTTGCAATTCCTGCCCTGTTGGGCTCAGGTCCTAAGTCAGCTGCTCCTGAATCACCCCCAGACCCTACACAAGAGCATTGCTCCACCACCCGTGCCTAGGCCTGAAAGGGGAGCATCATGTGGAGATAGATCCATCCTAATGACCAGAGGTAGGTAGGAGATGCAGGCCCCAAAAGCAAATGCCAATTCTAGGCAACTTAAAGCCCACTCTGGACTTCTTCAAAAAGGTAAAACTGTAGTAGGGCCAGAGCTATCAGGGTCATGGCTCCCATAAAAGAATCCATGCATCCTCATAATCTATACAGAACATGGCTTGCTTGGCTTTTCAAGCCTAGATTCTTAAGTCATGGAGTATTTATTTAGGGTCATGGCTGATTATCTACCACCTCCAAAGAGCCCAGCTTCCCCATCTGTATCCACCCTTGGCTCCTTTTCTGCCCTCCTCAAAAAAGATTTCTGCTGTGAGGTTTCTAGAAGTGTGGCACTTCTGTTCCAGGAACTCCCTCACCCTGACTCTACTGTTTTGCCTGTCATGGGCATAACCCATTTTCAAATGGACTTGCTGTGTTTTCAAAAACTGACACAGGAGAAAAGTACTGGAGAGAATGCAGGCTCTAAGAAGACATTCTAGGGCATGGCAAAATGCTTGCTTTCCAAGAATGGGGACCTGAATTTGAACCCTAGCACCCACAGGAAAAACAAAAAAAAAAGCAAAAACCAAGACATAGTGACACACACTTGCAATGTCGGTGCTGGAGAGGCAGAGCAGATAGATCCCTGAGACTTGCCATCTAGCCCAGCCTAATAGGTGAGCCACAGCTCCCAAAAAACTAGACATTGACCTCTGGCCTCCACATGCATGTACAGACAAGCCAAAAACCTCCTAGAAACTCAACCCTCCAATGCCCTCATTTCCAAGAGCACTACAGCCAGTCAGGAGCAGTGGCTCCCCAACTTTATAGCTGTCTGCTCCCCATCACCCCTAGGGTCTAGGCTAGAGTTCAGATCAACAGTTAGCCTGAGAGTTCCTGCCAGAACCAGACTGACATCATATTTCTCACTAAGCCAAGGACATCTGCCAGACATCGAAGAGAAGCAGGTGGGCCACCTGGACCAAGTGGAGATTCTCTAAGCCACACACCCCTCTCCCTACAGGCCTGGCTGCAGCAGTATGGCTACCTACCTCCAGGGGACCTGCGGACCCATACACAACGCTCACCCCAGTCACTCTCGGCTGCCATTGCTGCCATGCAAAGGTTCTATGGTTTACAAGTGACAGGCAAGGCTGATTCGGACACCATGAAGTAAGTCCCTGGTATCCACTAACCACACTGAATACTGGAAATGCAGGAAATGGAATCTGTCTCCAACACCAGTACCCCAGCCCTCTCCCATTCACCTTATTACCTGGCCCTTTCCTACATTGACGTATAACAAAGCCCAACACTAACCTGGAGCTAGAGGCCAAAACCCTGGGTCAACTTCAGCACTTCAGTCTCTCCCCTTGAAGACTTTTTTTTATTTTATATTCTCTACTGACCCCATTGTTTCCACCCCAGGGCCATGAGGCGCCCTCGCTGTGGTGTTCCAGATAAGTTTGGGACTGAGATCAAGGCCAATGTTCGGAGGAGACGCTATGCCATTCAGGGCCTCAAATGGCAGCATAATGAGATCACTTTCTGGTGAGTCCAACAGCCTGGAGATTTTTCTCACAGGCAGTACCCTTCCCTATTAGTTGTATTATGTCTAGTCAGAGACGGCCTGCACTATTCTCCATTCCTAAGGAGTCTCATAAATCAATAAAATTAAAAAATAAATCTAAGTACTGAGGCAGGAGAATTGTGAGTTCAAACCCTGCCTAAACTTCCAGAGAAGTGCAGCCATTTGGGGGATCCACTGTAGTGGCAACACCCCAAGGCTGAAGATCCCCTAGGCCTTTAGTTCCCGGGGCTGAGATCATACTTGCAATAGCAGGGAAACAGGTCTGGCACGTTCAGTCAGAGCTAGAAGAGTACAGGATGCTTTACCTCCTTTATCCTAACACTTCTTTTCTCTACCCTCATGTCTGGATGTAGCATCCAGAATTACACCCCCAAGGTGGGCGAGTATGCCACATTCGAGGCCATTAGGAAGGCCTTCCGAGTATGGGAGAGTGCCACACCACTGCGCTTCCGTGAAGTGCCCTATGCCTACATCCGAGAGGGCCATGAGAAGCAGGCTGACATCATGATCTTGTTTGCTGAGGGTTTCCACGGTGACAGCACACCCTTCGATGGTGAAGGGGGCTTCCTGGCTCATGCCTATTTCCCAGGCCCCAATATTGGAGGGGACACCCACTTTGATTCTGCTGAGCCCTGGACAGTCCAAAACGAGGACCTAAATGGTGAGTGACAGAACCCCAGGTTCTACAGTCTGTGTATGTAGAGTGTTCTCCTTCCAAAATCTAAGCTAGCAGGGTATAGTAGCCAGCCTGGTCTACATAGTAAGTTCTAGGCAGCCAGGGCTACATAGTGAGACACTGTCTCATAAATCAATAAAATTAAAAAAATAAATCTAAGTGCTGAGGCAGGAGAATTGTGAGTTCAAACCCTTCCTAAACTATATAACAAGACTGTCTCAAAACAAACAACAAAAAACCCAACAGCCGCTGAGTACTAGCCATAAACCTAGTGTGAAAATGGGACTCGTATTTTAAGCTATTTATATCTGTATATTTAGTCTGCTATCACTTCCTGACTGACTTTCCAATCACAGATAAAAGCTTCCTTCTCACCCACTTTTCCAGGCAAACCCACTCTTCTGGGAGAAACTGAGCTCCACAGTGTAGGTTTTCTTGGGACTGAGATCCTGCCCCAGACACCCCACTTCACCCAGAGGAGGGTAGTGACTTTTGGTCTTTCTGAGCCAAACAGGAAATTGACCCTCAAGACTTAATTAATCACTTTAGGTGGAAAACATGACCAGCAGGCCTATCTCTGAAACTGGGGTCTCTAGTGGAGAAACAGGGAGCCTGAAACGGGACCCAAGCTCTCACCATCTCCATCCCTCCAGGGAATGACATCTTCCTGGTGGCTGTACATGAGTTGGGCCATGCCCTAGGCCTGGAGCATTCCAACGATCCTTCTGCCATCATGGCGCCCTTTTACCAGTGGATGGACACAGAGAACTTTGTGCTGCCTGATGACGACCGCCGTGGCATTCAGCAACTCTACGGCGAGTTACCCATCCCCACACTTGCTCCTCTGTCTCTGTACTTGGCCCCTCTTGGTCTCCGCTCTGCATTTTCCCTCCGTTATGCTGTGAAGTCTGTACATACTTTCGCTGCCTCTGAGTTCCCACTTTTTTTTTTTTTTGGTTTTTCGAGACAGGGTTTCTCTGTATAACAGCTCTGGCTGTCCTGGACTCGCTTTGTAGACCAGGCTGGCCTCGAACTCGCAAAGATCCACCTGCCTCTGCCTCCCAAGTGCTGGGATTTAAGGTGTGCGCCACCACCGCCCGGCTGAGTTCCCACTTTTTAAAAGCATTTTTTGTGCTGGGTGGTGGTGGTGCACGCCTTTAATTCCAGCACTTGGGAGGCAGAGGCAGGCGGATCTCTGTGAGTTCGAGGCCAGCCTGGTCTACAAAAGTAAGACCAGGACAGCCAGAGCTGTTACACAGAGAAACCCTGTCTCGAAAAACCAAAAAAAAAAAAAAAGCATTTTTTGTTATTTTGCATGGGTAAGTGTATCGCCTCTATATTTGTATATGCACCACATATGTGTCTGGTGCTTGAGTCCAAAAGAGGGTATTGGATCTCCTGAAGCTGCCATGTGAGTGCTGGGAACAAAACTTGGGTTCTCTGTAGGAACTGCAAGTGCTCCTAATCAGTGAGCCACATCTCCAGCCCCTCAAATCCCACTTGGGAGCGCACCTGTTAAACACACCCAAGCTGACTACTTCATCCTTCTCCACAGCCTGTTTAGAGGTTTTTTAAAAATATTTGTTCTTATTAGGGTGTGTGTGTGTGTATGTATGTATGCATATGTATGTGTCTGTGTGTGTGTGTATGTGTGTGTGTCTCTATGTGTGTGTGTGTGGCCATGGAGGCATCCAACTTCCTAAAACTAGGGTTATAGGTGGTTGTGAGCCACCTAATGTCACTGCTGGACACCAAACTAATCCTCTGCAAGAACAGTGTATAATTTAACTACTGAGCTGACCCTGCAGCACTCCCAGCCTCCGCATGCTTCCTAAGGGTATTGTCTGCTTATCTTTCTATCCTTCCATTCTCTCTGTCCCGAAGTCTGACGTACCCCTATTGTTCTCTTCCCCAGGGAGCAAGTCAGGGTCACCCACGAAGATGCCCCCTCGACCCAGAACTACCTCTTGGCCCTCTGTCCCAGATAAGCCCAGAAACCCTACCTATGGGCCCAACATCTGTGATGGGAACTTTGACACCGTGGCCATGCTCCGAGGAGAGATGTTTGTCTTCAAGGTGAGAGGAAGTTAAGAAGTGGGATTGTTTACAGGGGACAGAAGGACACTCAGCAAGGAAGCTGGGTGGAAACAGTATTAGAATGACTGAAAACTAAAACCATTGGACTGAAGGCGGTGGGGAGAGGCTTTGAGGACTGAAGAAAGCTAAGGTATAAGACATAATGCGTTGACACCATCTTTACTGGTTGCTAGGAGCGATGGTTCTGGCGGGTGAGGGATAACCAAGTGATGGATGGATACCCAATGCCCATCGGCCAATTCTGGAGGGGCCTGCCTGCATCCATCAATACTGCCTATGAGAGAAAGGATGGCAAATTTGTCTTCTTCAAAGGTAACCAGGCATTTCCTAGTCTTGTGAACTTGGGAGGGTCTCCTTGGATGAGCTGATTCCACTTTACTCCCAAAGACGTGGATTTTCTTTTCCCTTCTCTCTCTTATCCCAGGAGATAAGCACTGGGTGTTTGATGAAGCTTCCCTGGAACCCGGATACCCCAAGCACATTAAGGAGCTGGGCCGAGGACTGCCTACTGACAAGATTGATGCTGCTCTCTTCTGGATGCCCAATGGAAAGACCTACTTCTTCCGGGGAAATAAGTTAGCCGCCAAACCCTTAGCCCCGAGCCTCTCTGCTTAGAAACTACTACTATTGCCTCCCCAAATATCCTCATCCCTAAATTCTGAAGAAAGGCTCACTTTTCCACCAAGGTGTTGCCCTGGAAAAGTAACTGGCTAAGCCTTCACTGTTGCCTAGCAATAGGCAGCTTTTCTTAGTGCTGCATGAGTGGGATGTGACCGGGTCACCATTTCAAACCTGGTCATTTGATGCCTCCTGCCCCCAGCACTGTGCCTCCACCCCAGCCACCAGGCACTGTCATTAAGGGGCTGCTGGTGGCTCTTTGCAGCCTTCCACCTCCTCCTTCCGCCTCTTTCAGCTGCAGGCCCTCATTACTCAAAACCCCTGTCCCCAAATGTGTCCATAGCTACGCTTTGTTCTCTCTCTGTGCACTCTGTCCTGGGTCTGCTAACCCCTGAGGGTATGCCCAGTATCCAACCACTCCCCTCTCCCTCCCTCCCCCAGGTACTACCGCTTCAATGAGGAATTCAGGGCAGTGGACAGCGAGTACCCCAAAAAACATCAAAGTCTGGGAGGGAATCCCTGAGTCTCCAAGAGGGTCATTCATGGGTAGCGATGAAGGTGAGTACATTGTCTTGTGGAAAACATTGACAATGGTAGCAATGGAGTCCTTGTTGCTTGCCAGGAACTAGCCAGGTACTTTCATGTGTAGTAGTATAGTACCTTTAGTCCGACCACTCTTCCAACCTGGTACTGTGATCTACTCCATTTTACACTTGAGGAACCAACCATCGAGGAAGATTGAGAGGTAAGCTTAGCTGGCCATCACACTAACCATGACTTCTTCTTTTCTCTCTTTGGGGCCTTTACGGACTTGGCTCCTGTCTTGGCTCTTGTCCTCTTATACCATCATCCTCTTGGTGCCCTTCAGTCTTCACATACTTCTACAAGGGGAACAAATACTGGAAATTCAACAACCAGAAGCTGAAGGTAGAGCCAGGGTACCCCAAGTCTGCTCTGCGGGACTGGATGGGCTGCCCGTCTGGCGGCAGGCCAGATGAGGGGACTGAGGAGGAAACAGAGGTGATCATCATTGAGGTAGACGAGGAAGGCAGTGGAGCTGTGAGTACGGCCGCAGTGGTGCTGCCTGTCCTGCTGCTGCTCCTTGTGCTGGCAGTGGGCCTTGCTGTCTTCTTCTTCAGACGCCACGGGACCCCCAAGCGATTGCTTTACTGCCAGCGTTCACTGCTGGACAAGGTCTGACCCCCACTGCTGGCCCACCCGCTTCTACCACAAAGACTTTGCCTCTGAAGGCCAGTGGCAGCAGATGGTGGCAGGTGGGCTGCTCCCACCCATTCTCAGCCCCCTCCCTCCAACCTCCCTTCTCGGTCCCAAATTGGCCTCTCCTACCCTTACCCCAGCATTGCATTATCCATGAGTGGTTCCCCTGAGGGCTGAGCAGGAAGATGGTCCAGCCCTCTGGCCCTCAAGGGAACCTCACAGCTTTATATGTGTCCAGCCCTATTTGAATGTTGTCAGGGCTCTGCACTTGAAGGCAAGACCCTGTGACCTCACAAGCAAAGGTCAAATGGGGTCATCTGCTCTTTTTCCATTCTAACTACATACCTTAAATCTGACCTCAGGAGGCTCTGGGCATGTGAGCCCTGTAAGTACCAAGTGTACCCAGTTGGCAGCCTCCCACCACTCTGACTAAAAGGAATCTTAAGAGTGTGTGTTTGGAGGTGGAAAGATTGCTCAGCTACCCTAAAGACTTTGAAGAAAGAAAGAAAGAAGAAGAAAGAAAGAAAAGTCAAAGAGAGTCTTGGTGGTTTATACAGCCAAGTTCCTCTCCACAAAGATCTGCCTCTACCAATCGAGCCTGGAGAACTTCCAAAGGAGCCTGAGCCATTAAGGACTAAATGGGTTTGAGGAAACCCTTGGCAAACCTGACGCCTCCTGAATGTTACCCTTGGATGTCAAGTTCAAGGTTGGAAGAGCTGAAACCAGGGGGAATGGCCCCAGGTGGAGTGAGGTCATGGGGAGACAGCACGGCCTGATGGTTCACAGCAGAAAAAGACCTTGTTCAGATGCAAGTAGCTGGGGCTGGGACCCAAAGACAGCAGTTGGAGAGGACAGGAAATGAAGTGTGGTGGGAGGCAGTGTATGCCGGGAAATCTAGGCAGACTGCAAAGCACACACAGGGCACTGTGGTATCCAGGAGTAGGCACATTTAAGTTTCTCAGAAAGGGTCTTAAGGAAGCCACACTGGCCTGTTTTTGTCTCCTTGCTCACTGACAATGTGGAAGAGAAGGATAGAGTGGACACAGGAGTAAAAAGAGCATACATACAGGGACTGGGGACTTGATAGAGACGGGAGGAGGCTGTCAGAGGCCTGGGCTTGCTAGTCTGCCTCACTTCCCTAGTGAGGCAGTGTCTGGGTGCTGCTGGGTAGGGTGGGCCTCCCTTTCCTGACGCAGGCCCTCCTCAGCCCATTTTACCTACGTCCTGCCCTTTCTCCTCCCTACCAAGCCGACCCATTTGAAGTCTCCTTCAGCCACTGAAGGTGGTCATGGTACTGGGGACTTGAGAGAGCAAGACCCTGTGGAAGGGGGGAGAGGAGAGGAGTGTCTGGGTGGGGTTTGGGGGTTGGGAAAACAGGGTGAACGGTGCTGGAAGCCCAGCTAAATTTCTGTCTTGTTTGGGTTTTTTTTTGTTTTGTTTTGTTTTGTTTAATGTATATTTTTATTATTATAATTATTATATATGAATGCCATTCAAATCGTTCCTTTTTGTTAACAAGGGGCATGGGGAGGGGTGGGGGTGGGGGGCAGAGGCGACTGACCCCAGAAACCTGCAGGGCGGGGCTGGGTCAGTGCCCTCTAAGGACATTTTTGACCTTGTTCAACCTTTCCACGAAGAATAAACTGTGTTTCACATTCTTTGTGTGACTATAGCTTGGTGTAGGAGTGAATGGGATGTGGCCAAGCAGCACCAAGAAGAACCAACATTAAGAACAACATTTCCCATGATGCAGGGGTTTAGTATTAGTCATAAATATTTATTCTTCATGAACTGACAGGATTTAAGAGTTGGAGTTGCTGGGCGGTGGTGGCGCACGCATTTAATCCCAGCACTTGGGAGGCAGAGGTAGGCGGATCTTTGCGAGTTCGAGGCCACCCTGGTCTACAAAGCGAGTCCAGGACAGCCAGAGCTGTTAAACAGAGAAACCCTGTCTCGAAAAACCAAAAAAGAAAGAGTTGGAGTTGAGGAACAAGTCACACCCCACTGGAGATTAGAAGATTGACAGAACCCGGCTTTCTCTCCCAAAAGCCTTAAAAGGCTACCTTTGAGAACCAAGACTGCCAGAGATAGGAGGAAGTGGTCAAGCTGAGGCCATTTGGAAAATCTTCCTAAATTGCATTATTTTGCCATGTGATCTGGCCACAGACATGCTTCTTCATACATCTGTTGCTTCAGCAAGGGTATTCCCATGATCACATTAGTCTGAAGCTCAGTGACAGGCCCCAGGACCTAAGAAGGTTCTGCTAACTCCAGGAATGGAGTTATCTATCTTTACTCTCTGCTGTCTGGAGGCTGGGGCAGGCATATATCTGGAAATTTAAGGTCAGCCTGGTCTACATAAGTAAGTTCTAGGCCAGCTAGGGCTATACAGTAAAACCATGCCCCCTCCCCAAAAAAAGGAGGAGGTAGTTAGTTCCTTTAGGCCTGGGACTGCTGTCAGATAAGGAGACCAGGAAGAAGAAGAAGAAAAAAAAAAGAGGTTGCCCCGTTGCCCAATGGTCTGACCTCCTAGGAGTGTCCCACCCATGGCAGAACTGCCCAGAAGAACTAGGACCCTTAGGTTAGAAGGGTAGAATAACAAGGTTTTGTTTCCATTTTCCATAGAAACTGCTGCCCTAGACAGGGTTCCCAGGCGGCTGACCCTCCCTTCCTCCAAAACCAGCCTGAAGGGAGGGGTCAGCGCAGTTGCTGAGTCAGCTCAGCTGAAGGAGAGCAGCCCCCTTCTCCCGCCTTCCCTTCCTGCCTCTGCCCAGTTTTCCCTGGGCTCCCGCCCAGGTCCTCCACAGCCTGCCTTCCAAAGCCTAGCCCCACCTATGCCATCTCTCCAGCTGCTCTGCAGTGTAGTTGGTATGATTACTTTGGCAGATGGGGTACCCCATCTTCCTGCCAGCCAGAAACCCTGACCCTACGCCTGATCACCTCTGCTGCCACCAGCTGTTCGGCAGTGCCTATGTGTCTCAGTGAAGTTAGGCATAACTGCCACCACTACCCTCACCAGAAAGGATTGGAACTGAGAAGGTGGCCCTCGGGAAGTCAAAGGAATCTAGGGGTAGACAAGCCCATGCATGTGACAAAGAAAAAAAAAACTTAAAAGATGAGCTCATGGCCCTTTTGTGTTTTTGTGGTCCACATCTGGAGGCAATTACAGATGTTATCCAGAGGGAACTCTGCAAAACACAGCTGGAGCCAGTGGAAGAGCCCAGGAGAAGGTACTGCCAGAGGGAAGAGGAGGGGGAGCCCAGGGATGGAGTGCGGTTTCCCCATCACGAGGAAATTGTTTGGCTGGGATTCTAGAATCACAAGATGCTCTCTGAAGCCAAGAGGAGAGATGGGAATGCAGAACTGGAGACAAAGGGGGATGAGCCGGACAATTGATTCTGCATAGAAAGGACTGTGAGGTGGAGGCTGAAGGGTCTGGTGTTGGTGTACTTGACCCTGCCCACCCCACCCCATGAGGTTGCCCAATGACCTTGGAAGCACCCTATTGGTCATAAGGCTCCACTTGAATGAGCCACCATGTCAGGGTAGGATGACAGGAGGCAGAGGGCCCTCTGGCTCCCAAGGACCTGCAAACTATTTTCCTGGCCTGGCCGATTTGCCTGCTGGGCCTGACCCAGTTTCTATGGTTCCAAGTTCCTTTATTCGAAAGCAGCACTTGTGAGTTGGGGCAGCCAGAAGGAGCCAAACGGAATATGTGAGGAGGTTTGGGCCACCCTGAAGACACTGGTGTAAGAAGATAATGGAGTGGGAACAAGGGCCAAGAAAGAGCAGCAGTTTGCCCACAAACACACCCCACAACCTGGGGTGAGGGTCCTCTCTTTTCATCACTCCCCTTTTCCAGATCCTGCCACTACCTGGTTCAAAGCGTCTTGAGCTGCCAGACAGGCAGGCCAGGAAAGGGAAGCCCTAAGAGAAGCCTCACCCTCTGAAAGAGAGTATGAGCAGGCGAACATCTCCACCAGCTACAATCTGGTTAGCCCTGCTGGTCCTTCCCCGCCCCTTCTCAGGGCCTTTACCCCCAATCAAACAGACTTCCCAGCTATCTTTCCCCTCTATATCCTCCATGCCCTTGTTACAGGCACATAAAATAGCAACTGCTGAGGCCTTGGATATACAGAGAAACAGCTACCCTAACACAGGCTCATTTACAGACAAAGAAACTGAGGCCTGCAAGTTCATGGTTCCTTAGTCCAAATTTAAGCCCCATATCAGGGACTAGGGATGCAGCTCAGTGGTAGAACATTTCCCTAACATGAGCAGTCCTGGATTTGATCCTCAGCATCTCAAAAGAAAACTAAAACGCAAACCAACCTGGGTTGTGTTTTTCTATGCAAGCAGATTCCAACAGGTTCCTTGGGCATCTCTTCCAGTATAGACCCATGGAGCCGGGTGACTTTGTGGGAGTGTGCTTTGGGGAATTGTCTTGTATCAGTGTTTGCTTATTGTACCATGCAGCAGATCAGTGGAGGTAACCAAAGTGGGGAAAGGAGGGCATAGGAGAGGTTCCTCAGAAAGGGAAGCCAATGTACAGCATACCCCTTTGCTTCTCAGGGTTAGAAGCAGGTGTTCAGAAGGAAGGAAGGGACTACAAAGACCCAGAAACTAGAGGGGCTAAAGGTACTTGCATACAACAGCAGTAGGGATGTTGGTGAATACCTGATAAGAATAGGTGGACACCAAAACCTTCAGAGGAGTGACTACTATTTCCAGAAGTCCCCAGAAAACTCCAGCCTTAGCTCAGGCAATTATCCTACAATCCCTGTACCCAGCTTGTACCCATCCCCAATCTAAGCTCATCTCCTTTAGGAGACTATAGTTTTCCATCCCTAACCCTAAGACTTCTTGCCTTTCCCCCTCAGTCCTGGGGAGTTGGGGAGACCCAGAGGCAGACTTTACCAGGGCTAAACATCTAGGGCCTGGAAGGCAGGCAGGCCTGACTGGACAGAAACCAGCTTCCCAGTGAGCTCATACACATAGTTTCCATGATGGCCCAGTGCCAATGGCTTAGCTCTTTCCAAGCCTGCCTTCCCCAGCCAGGCTCAGCCCCCTCTGTCCTCCTCTCCCACTAGTCCTGGTGCTCCACAGCAGGACCATTAGATACCTCAAACCAGGGTTGTCATCACCTCCCCAGGGGACAGCTTACTCTGCATCCATGCTAAAGCCTCCCTAAACTACTTATTCTCAGTCATCCTGGCCTTCATGGCTTAAGAGATCAGCTACTTCTAGCTCACAAGCACTCATGTTGGCGGTTGGGGAATGTGTCTCCGTTGATAGAGGACTTGCCTACCAATGTGCAAGACCTGAGTTTGATTCCAGCGCCACATGAAACCAGGCATTGTGACACAGACCCGTAACCTCAGCATTCAGGAGATGGAAGCAGGAAGATTAGAAGTTCCAGCTTGGGTTACATGAGACACTGTCTGAAAACAAACACCTACACCTGTGTAAAAAATGACAGGAGAGCAAGCAGACAGGAGAGGTGGCACTGTAGTGGATGTCCGAAGGGCATCCTCTGAATGCCTGAAGTAGCTCACTGACTCAGGGACCAGATGGGCCTGGGAACTGACTGCCTCAGCATGGGTCACATCCTGTTCACTCACTGGATTTCCCATTTCAGACACTTCCCTAACTCCGGAAAGGATGGGGGTCCAGTTGGGGCAAGGTCAGGCTCACCACAAAAGAGGAATAAAGAACGGCTCCTTGCCCAGCTGTGGTGGCCCAAGCCTTTAAATCCCAGCACTTGAGAGGTAGAGGCAGGCAGATCTGTGAGTTTGAGGCCAGCCTGGTATACAGAGCGAATTTCAGGACAGCCAGAACTATACAGATAAATCCTGTCTCAAAAAACCAAACCAAACAAACAAACAAGCAAAAACTAACTCCTTGAAAGTTGGTGAAAAAAAAAAAAACCCAAATGTCAATGTATCTACTATATCACCTAAAGTGATCGGGAGGCAGAGGCAGGTGGATCTCTGAGTTCAAGGCCAGCCTGGTCTACAAATTGAGTTCAGGACAGCCAGGCCTATTACATAGAGAAAACCTGTCTCGAAAAACCAAAAATTAAAAAAGATAAGTGAGCCCAGTGTGCTAGTGCATGCCTTTAATCCCAGCACTCAAGAGGCAAAGGCAGAAAGATCTCTGTGAGTTCAAGGCTAGCCTGGTCTACAAAGTGAGTCCAAGACAGTCAGGGATACACAAAGAAACTCTGTCTTGAAAAAAAAAAAGAGGAAAAGAAAGAAAACTATAAAAGAAAGTAGAGCCAGTATCTTTTTTTTTTTTGGTTTTTCTAGACAGGGTTTCTCTGTGTAACAGCTCTGGCTGTCCTGGACTCGCTTTGTAGACCAGGTTGGCCTCGAACTCACAATGATCCACCTGCCTCTGCCTCCCAAGTGCTGGGATTAAAGGCATGCGCCACCATGCCTGGCAAGAGCCAGTGTCTTTAAAGGACCCTTGTGTGCTCCCCAAATTCCTTCCATTAGAGGAACCAAGTCCTTGAATGTTGTGCTGTTTCCCTGTCTTTCTTTCTTCTTAAGATTTATTTTTATTTTATGCGTATGAGTATTTTGCCTGCATGTAAGTACACCACATGCAGGTCTGGTTCCCACAAAGGCTAGAAGAAGGGACGGGATGTCCTGGAACTGGAGTTACAGCCAATTGTGAGCCTCCATGTTTGTGCTGGGAGCTAAACCCAGGTCCTCTGCAAGAGCAGCTGGGAGTCATACCTACTGAGCCATCTTCCCAGCTCTGAAACGTCCCTGTGTCTCAAAGCGGGCATCCCTGTCATTTGTTTTGTTCATTCCCTGTTGCTGTTGAGCTTCACTCAGGATAGTATGTGTAGCTGCACCTCATTTCATTGCTGTATCAGATCTTGCACAGATATTTCACAGTTTTATATCTTGATATTTTCACCAGTATTTGGAATCACCAGGCTTGATCATCTTAATGAGGTTAAGAAATAGCTCACTGTCTGGGCTGGAGAGATAGCTCAGCAGTTAAGAGCATTGGCTGCTCTTCCAGAGGTCATGAGTTCAATTCCCAGTAACCACATGGTGGCTCATAACCATCCATAATGAAATCTGGTGCCCTCTTCTGGCCTGTAGATATACCTGCAAACAGAACACGGTATACATAATATAATAAATCTTTTTTTTTAAGATTTATTTTATTTATTTTATTCACATGTGTGCTCATTCCAGAAGAGAGCACCAGATCACATTGTGGATGGTTGTGAGCCACCATGTGATTGCTGGGAATTGAACTCAGGACCTTTGGAAGAGCACTAGGCAGTGCTCTTAACTGCTGAGCCATCTCTCCAGCCCAATAAATAAATCTTAAAAAAAAAAAAAAAAGAAATAGCTCACTGTCATTTTAGTTTGTATTTCTGTAAATCCTAATAAGGTTGAGCATCTTTTTTTTTCCTTCATTCATGCTTTTATTTTGTTTTGTTGAGATAGGGTCTCACTATGAAACCTAAGCTACCCAAGAATTCCTGATCCTCTTGCCTCAACCTTCTAAATGCTGGGATTACAGGTATATACTGCCAAAAAATATTAATGTGTGTGTGTGTGTGTGTGTGTGTGTGTGTGTGTGTGTGTTTATGACAGAGGTGGGCATGCATGTGCAGCACACAAATGGAGATGGCTTTCTCCTTCCACCTTTACATGGGCTCTGGGGATCAAGATGTCTGGCTTTTACAGCAAATGTTTTTATTTGCTGAACCACCTCATCTGCTCACTTTAGATATATTTTAATGCAAATCATTTCTCAGTGTTTAAAAAATAAACAAATAAACAAATAAAAACAAGACTGGTGCCTCTGAAGACTTAGAATATTCATGTACATGCCCCAGGCTCACTTTGATGCCTTTGCCATTGGAGTCCCCCTTCACCCAGCATCCAGTGACATGTAGCAGTGGACCAGAGGACAAGCCCAGTCACCAAAATATTTTCTACATTCACTCAACGCCTTGTTTTGTGCTAGGAGCATGGCTGCTCTGACAATATATCTTGGGCACAACTATGTCTCTATGAGTATATTCAGACATGGCAAAGGATTTCTTTCTTATCTATCTATCTATCTACATACCTACCTACCTACCTACCTAGCTAGATAGGATCTCAAGTAGCCCAGACTGGCCTCCAACTCCTTCTGTAGCCAATAACAACCATGAATTTCCTTCTTTCTTTTTTTCTTCCTTTCTTTTTTGAGACAGGGTTTCTCTGTGTAGCCCTGGCTGTCCCAGAACTTGCTCTGTAGACCAAGATGGTCTCCAACTCAGAAATCTGCCTGCCTCTGCCTCCCAAGTGCTGGGGATTAAAGGCGTGCACCACCACTTGCCCATCTTAGCCCTAAACTTCTGGTCCTCCTGCCTCTACCCTTTTTCTGTTCCTTTGAAACAGAATCTGTCCTAGAGTTAACTGAATGAGATCCTGGATCTAAATCAACCAGTCAATCAATCAAAAAACAAAAGGAGCTGAGTGTGTAGGTCAATACTAGAGCCCTTGTCCAGCATAAGCAAAGGCCTTCTTGGGTTGGATTCCTTGAATGGAAAAAGAAAAAAGTTATAGAAAGAAATAAAATCCAGGTTGAAACTCATACCCTACTTTTTATCTGCTGAGCCATCTTCTTTGTCACTCCAGGATTCATCCCCTCTCCCCAAGGCCTGTCCTTAATCTGGAAGTGGTGTTAGGCTGTGTTGGACTAGCTCTTGAGGAGATGTCCAGTCTTCAGGTGCCACAGCCAGTTCAGTCTTCACCCAGTCCTGGAGAGCCAGCAGGGGTTTCTTTTCTGCATCCTTCTAACTTGCATGACAGACAGCTCCAACTGTCTCACTAGTCTTTACTGTCCTGTGATACAGAGACCAACCCTCCCCACACCTATCTTGTACAAGCCTGCACATAAGTTCTAAGAGAAGGGAAGGTGGAAGGGAAGCTAGGGAAGCACCATCCCACTCTGTTAGGGCCCACCCACCCCTACAGCAGAAACCAGCAGGGCAGAGTTTGCAGGTTGGTATCGCCCCCTTGTGTTCGGCGTTAAACCTAGCCAGGATAAAATTGGTATGGTAGGAGCCAAGGAAACCACCAACCTCCCTCCCATTTTTTTATGTTTCCTTTCTAGACACCTGTACTTAAAGGGGTGGAACTATGGGCCAGACGGGCCCCACAGCTGTTCTTAGCCTCATAGCCACCGAAACAAAAGGTCAGAGTTTCCGTCGCTGTCCCGTCTGGGGTCCCGGTGCGGGGCTTGGTGGGCAGCCCTCACTAACTCCAGAACTGAGAGAGCTCAGGGCGTTCTGGCGCAGGTCCGCAGAAGGAGGCTCTTCTGTACCCTCCTCAGAATTGCGAGCTGTCGCACTGCCCCCCCCTGTGGACTCCATAGACTCTGATTATTCCACGACTGTCTGCGCCCGCGACCCAGGGTCAGGAGTCCAATTGAGACTGTATTCCCGAACCCTCTTTGGGTAAGGTGCACATCCCTTATGTCTTCTTTTATCTAAGAGTGAGACGTTTGTGCGCAACTTCCCTGAGACCTTTCAAAAGCATGTCCTGTGTCTCACGGAGCTTCTTTTATCCTTCCTCTTGTCTTCACTCTGGGACCATGGGTCTCACGTTTATAAAGGTCCTTACATCTCGAGCTTTCTCTCTTCCTTTACTTCTTTTTCATTTTTTTAATTTTCAGACAGGGTCTCTCTATGTAGCTCTGGCTGTCAAGGAACTCCCTCTGTAGACCAGGCTGGCCTCGAACTCGCAGATCTGCCTGCCTCTGCCTCTCGAGTGCTGGGATTAAAGGCATGCGATACCACACCTGGCTAAATGTCTAGTTTTGTAGTTCAAAAAACTCCCATATCTTGTGAATAGCACTACATTGTTTGCTTGCTTGCTTGTTGTTTAGACAGTGTCTCACTATGTAGCACTGGCTGGCCTGTAACTCCCCACAATGTAGACCAGGCTGGCCCTGAAATTACAGAGAACTACCTGCCTCTGTCTTCTGAATACTGGAATTACAGGTGTGAGGCACCACATCCCACTTAAATCTAAATATTTTAAACATATCAAGGCTTTTTAAAACCATCTTCATATCTGGGCATGATGGTGCTCTGAGGGACTCTGAGGGAGGAGCAGGTCTATTGACACAAGTTCTAGACCATCCTGGTCTGTGTAACCAGTTCTAGCTAGGCCAGACAGGCTACAAAACAAGACACTGTCTAAACAACAAAGACACACCTTAGTGTTTTCAATATTGAAATATGCAAGACTCAAACGTAATTAAAGTCACTACTAAACCAGAGAAGAGTGCCCTACCCCACATAATAAAGAAAGGGAAACTTTGTCCTTTCTCCCTGAAGCACAGACTAGCACCTATATCCATGAGGAATTCTCCAATATTTTTCTTTTCTGTTTTTTTTTCTTTCTTTTCTTTTCTTTCTTTTTTTCTTTTTTATTTTCCCCAGATTTACTCATTATGTATACAGTGTTCTGTCTGCAGGCCAGACGAGGGCACCAGATCTCATTATAGGTGGTTGTGAGCCGTCATGTGGTTGCTTGGAATTGAACTCAGGACCTCTGGGAGATCAGCCAGTGCTCTCTTAACCTCCTAGCCATCTCTTCAGCCCTCCATTTTTTTCTTAGTCTCCCAGTCCAAAATTGGTGTGTGTGTGTGTGTGTGTGTGTGTGTGTGTGTGTGTGTGTGTGTGTGTGT
>CAJQZJ010032031.1:3634045-3654530 GCA_907164525.1 Lophiomys imhausi | reverse complement strand
CTAGCTAGCCTGGAATTCACTATGTACACCAGGATAATCTCAAACCCACAGAGATCCAAGATCCATCAGTCTTTGGCTCTGGGGTTCTGGAATTAAAGATGTGCAAACCACACCTGGCCTTCTTAGTCTGGTTTCTATTGCTGATAAAACACTAACCAAAAGTAACTTGGGGAGGAAAGGGCTTATTTGGCTCACATACCCCAGGTCATAGTCCCCCTTAAGTTGCTTTTGTCAGTATACTTTATCACAGCAATAGAAGATGCAACCAGTACTCCCACTGGGCCATCTCCCCAAACCCAGGACTATGAAGATTCTGATAACCTCAAATGATGGATCCAAAGCGTTTATGGTGTCAGAGAGACAAAAAGGCAAAATCCTGCATTTGTATTAAAAATACCAACTTACTAAAAAGTCAGCTAAGGGGCTGGAGAGATTGCTCAGTGGTTAAGAGCCCCAACTCCTTTTCCAGAGGACCTGAATTTGGTTTTCAGCACCCCTGTCAGGTGCTTTACAACCACCTGTAAATCCAGCTCCAGGGGATCTGACACCATATTCTGGCCTCTGTGAGGATTTGTATTCATATGTCAATGCATACACAAACACACATACTCTCTCTCTCTTTCTCTCTAAAAAATAGATAAAAGTAAAAAATTTAAGGTCAGATGACTTAAATGTTGTTTGTAGAAAGACAAGTTAGAGATTTAGCTGACTGAATAAATAGCATGGTGTGCTTGCATGAGAGCTTACACACTAGCTGGGTGTGGCAGTATACACCTATAATCCCATCACTCAGGAGGCTGAAATGGAGTCACCTGATCCAGGAGTTGGAAAATAGCCTGGACAACATGGTGAGAACCTGTTTCATAATAAAACAAACGCAGGGGTTGGGGAAGCAGAGTACCTACCTAGCAGGCATGAAGTCCTAGGTTCCTCACCTCAGTACTGCATAACCCAGACATGATGTTGTATGTCTATAATCCCAGTACTCAGGGGGTGGAGAGAGGAAAGATCAGAAGTTCCAGTCTAGTCTGGGATACGTGAGACTGGGTCAGTGGGTAAGAACACTTGCACTGCAGGCATGAGGAGCTGAGTTCAAATTCCCAGCACCCATATAAAGTTGGACACAGCAGTTCAGGCCTGTAACTCCAAGACTGGGGAGCAGACAGGTGGATCCTAGAGCTCACTGGCTAGCCAGCCTCGCCCAAGTGGTGGACTTTTGGTTCAGTAAGAGACCTTGTCTCAAACAAATCAGGTGTAGAGCAACAGAAGACGTACAAAATTTGGTTCTGGCCACATGTACCACGCACACAGGCATAGAAACACACTCATTGGTTTGAATGATAATGGTCACCTTCAGCTCATATTTTTCAATATTTGGACTCTTGGTGGAACTGTTTGGTAAGGATTAGCAGGTGTGGCCTTGTTGGAGGATTTGTTGATGGGGATAGACTTTGAGGTTTCAAAAGATTCCTTTGATTTCTTCTCTCTTTCTCTCTCTCCCTCTCTCTGCCTTATGACTGCTGATCAAGATGCGAGCTCTCAGCTCTTCCCTTGCTCCACCATCATGGGCTCTAACCCAACCAAAAGCTAAATGAAACACTTTCTTTTTTTTTTGGTTTTTCGAGACAGGGTTTCTCTGTGTATCCTTGGCTGTCCTGGACTCACTTTGTAGACCAGGCTGGCCTCGAACTCACAAAGATCCGCCTGCCTCTGCCTCCCAAGTGCTGGGATTAAAGGCGTGCGCCACCACCGCCCGGCTGAAACACTTTCTTTTGATCATGGTGTTTTACTACAGCTGTAGAAAAGTAACTAAGACACACACGTTAACATACAGGAAATAGTGCTGGACTCTGGAGCCAGCCTTTTTTTTGGTTTTAATGCAGTCAGCTAAAGGCTTGACTGGGGCCGGAAGATACATTTCCATCTATGTTCTTTTCCATGCTTGACAAGTAGGCAAGCTGTTGACAGGAAGACTCAGTTCCTTTCTATGTGAGCATCTTCAGAGACTACGTGAGTGTCCTTATGCCATAGCAGCTGGCTTCTGAAAAAGAAGAAGGAGCAAGAAAAAGAAAAAGAACAAGGGAGCAAAGTTTCTCTGTAACAGTTGTGGCTGTCCTAGACTCAAATTGTAGACCAGGCTGGCCTCAAACTCACAGAGATCACACCTGTCTCTGCATCCCAAGTGCTGGGATTAAAGGTGTGTGCCACCACGCTCAGCTCCTTTTATAGTCTTTTGTCCCCTCTTCCATGGTGGTTCCTGAGCTTTGGGGTGAGAGGTGTGAAATAGCTGCCCCATTTGTGGCTGAGCACTCCACAGACACTCTCTGTCCTTTGATCACTATTCTCAGCAGTCACATTCCAAGGCTGGACATGCAGCTCTGTGATAAAGTAGTTGCCTGGTGTGCTGGTTTGGTTTTGTCAACTTGAAATAGTCCTAGGCACACCTGGAAAGAGGGAATCTCTTTGAGGAATTGCCTTCATCAGGTTGGCCTGTAGGAAAGTCTGCGAGGCATATACTTGGTTAATGATTGGGGTGGGGGGGGGGGGGGGGGGGGGGGAGGGCCCAGCCCATTGTATGAGGTGCCCTCCTGAGCAGGTGGTCCTGGATTATGTAAATGCAGGCTGAGCAAACCCTGAGGAGCAAGCCAGTAAGCATCCTACCTCTGTGGTTTCTGCCTCTTGGTACCTGCCCTGCTTGAGTCCCTGCCTTGGTTTTCTTCAGTGGACTATGGGGGGCCAGGGAGTGTAATGTGGTGGTATGAATAGGAATGGCCCCATAGACTCATATATTTGAATGTTTAGTCACCAGGAAGTGGAACTGTTTGATAGGATTAAAAGGATTATGAAGTGTTGCCTTGTTGGAAGAAGCATGTCACTGAGAGGGGGGATTTGAAGTTTCTAAAGCCCAGGCCAGACCCAGTCTCTGTCTCTCTCTGCCTGCGGATCAGGATATAGCTCTCAACTACTTTTCTAGCATCACACCTGCCTGCATCCCACCATGCCCCCCCCCCACCATGATGACAATGGACTAACCTCTGAAACTGTACACAAGCCCCCCATTAAGTGGTTTTTTTTTTTGTTGTTTTTTTTTTTTGGAGACAGGGTTTCTCTGTATCTCTGACTGTCCTGGACTCATTTTGTAGACCAGGCTGGCCTTGAACTCGCAGAAATCCGCCTGCCTCTGCCTCCCAAGTGCTGGGATTAAAGGCGTGTGCCACCATGCCTGGCAATTAACTGCTTTCTAAGAGTTTCCATGGCCATGGTGTCTCTTCACAGCAATAGAACAGTGACTAAGATAGAGGTAGCCAACTGCTTTCTGATTAGACTGAGGCCTGTGCATGGGAGGAAGCCCATGCCTGTACTGTGAATCTAGCTAAGAACTCATAGTTATGAAGGAGCTCACAGGCCCCAAGGGTGAACTTCCTACCATTATTTTACTAAATGGACACAGAATCAAATTGCCTCTAAATCTGCATCCTTTGATTAGTATAGCTCTCAGATCTCACCAGAGAATTTTCTTTACACTGTGCATGACAGTTAACCCAGAAACTCCCAACTGATCAAAGGACAAAGAGTAAGTATCCGTGGAGTGCTCAGTCACAAATGAAACAGCCACTTCACACCTCTCACCACAGGGCTCAGGGACTACCATGGAGGAGGGGACAAAACAATTCTAAGAGCCAGAGACTGGGGAGGACCTGAGCAAAATGGTGACTTCTGGATATGACTGGACTGCTGCATTCATAAACTCACAGCAGCTATGGTTGCTTGCACAAGATCAAGCTAGTCAACAAGCCTATCATGCCAATCCAGCATAGCAGGGTTAGGGGCTCACCACCCCCACCCCTAGCTAAGGAGCTATCGACAGTTGATGGCTTCTAAGGGAGGGAGAATCAGTTCTCCTTAAGAATGCGGCTCCTGGTAGGCAGATTACACCCCAGTGGATGATGGCTCTACATGCTCAAGTGTACAGACAGCACAAATGGGATATGGTGGGGTATTTTTGTAAATAGGGTATGAGGGAGAGCTGAATGATATCTGAGAGGCTAAAAGCACTTGCTACTCCTGCAGAGGACCCAGGTTCCATTCCCATTTCCCACATGGTAGTTGACAACCATCCTTAATCCAGCTCCAGGCGAACCAATGCTCTCTTCTGTTTTCTCAGCCACCAGGCACACATACCTATACATCTAGGCAAAAGTACATATACATAAATTAAAAAGTCCTAAAAGTAGGAGGAGAAAGAGAAGGAGAAGCAGCAGCAATACTCAGGAGGCAGAGGCAAGACAGATTTCTGAGTTTGAGGCCAGCCTGATCTACAGAGCCAGTTCCAGGACAGCCAGGGCTTGTTACATAGAGAAACGCTGCCTCAAAAATTCAAAAAGGGGGCTGGAGAGATGGCTCAGAGGTTAAGAACACTGGCTGTTCTTCCAAAGGTCCTGAGTTCAATTCCCAGCAACCACATGGTGGCTCACAACCATCTACGATGAGATCTGGTGCTCTCTTCTGGAATGAATGTGTACATGCAGGCAGAACACTATACACAATAAATAATCTTTAAAAAAAAAATTCAAAAAGGGCTGGGCGTGGTGGCACAGGTCTTTAATCCCAGCACTCAGGGAGGCAGAGTCAGGCGGATCTCTGTGAGTTCAAGGCCAGCCTGGTCTACAGAGTGAGTCCAGGACAGTCAAGGATACACAGAGAAACTCTGTCTCAAAAAACCTAAAAAAAAAAAAAAATCAAAAAGGAGAAGACATGAAGGTGGAAGGGATAGGAGGGGGTCTGGGAGGAGTTAGGGGTGGGGTAGGAAGTGAATACGATCAAAATACATTATATGAGTATATGAAATTCTCAAGGAATTAACAAAAATTTTATGTTTGGGGCAGCTAGAGAGATGACTCAGTAGTTAAGAGCACTAGCTTGTAGAAGACCCAGGTTCAGGTCCCAGCACCCACATGGTGGCTCACACTGTCTGTAACTCTAGTTTTAGGGATCCATTACCCTCTTCTAACCTCCTTAGGCATCAGGTGTACACATGGTACACACACATACATGCAGGCAAAACATTCATACACCAAATAAAAATAAATTATATATATATAGACAAAGCTTTTTAATTATCCAATATATTACGTACTTAATTTATTGTGCTTAATATCTCTACCTCCCTTTCATCCCTTGTTTCTCCCAACCCCCTAACACTATGCAGGAGAGAAAGGTTAAAGGTGAAAGGGGGCATAGTTCTCGTTAGGCTACTTCCTGCTGCTGTCTCCTGGTTTGCTGGACTTCTAACAAGTCTGGTATTACCCACAAAGAATCCAACGACCCTAACCAGCAGGAAGAACAAGCAGCAGTTTGGGGGAGCACGAGCAACCCGGAGAGCAGCAACTGCTTTCTACCTTGTAGCCTTTTCTTTGTAGAGCCTTTTCTCTTCTCTGTAGAGTCTCTTTACTCTTACTTCTTTATAAAGCCCATTCTTTTACTTCTTTGTGGAGCTCCTTCTTTCTTTTCTCTTTGTAGCCCCCTTCTCAGGGCTCTGACTCTTTCTCCTCCGGCTCTAGCATTTTATTCCTCTCTCCCAAGTCCTCAGTGTTAAACTTGCTCAGCTGGTTAAGCCACGCCCCTGCTAGCTCATGAGACTGTTAATACTTTATACCTGTGTCTTAAGCAGCCTACCTGGGATTAAACAAAAACATTCTCACAATTGGTTTTAATAAACTGCCACATATATGTGTGTGTGTGTGTGTGTATATATATATATATACATATATATATATATAAAATACATAATATTGTTATTGCTTTGAGACAAGATCTCTCTATGTAGAACAGGCTGAATTTGAACTCACAGATATCCATCCACCTCCAACTGCCTCCTGAGTGCTGGGATTAAATGTGGGCACTACCAAGACCAGCATTATATTTTTTTTACAAAAAGAACAAAACTTGGACAGGTGAGATGTCTCAGTGGGTAAGGACGCCTGCCACCAATCCCAACAATTTAAATTCAATCCCTGGAACTCACAGGCTGGAAGGAGAGAACTGACTCATGAAAGTTGTTCTTGGACCTTCATAAGAATGCATGCTCACCGGGCGGTGGTGGCGCACGCCTTTAATCCCAGCACTTGGGAGGCAGAGGCAGGCGGATCTTTGTGAGTTCGAGGCCAGCCTGGTCTACAAAGCGAGTCCAGGACAGCCAGAGATATTCAGAGAAACCCTGTCTCGAAAAACCAAAAAAAAAAAAAAAAAAGAATGCATGCTCGTATACTCTAGGGTAATATATACACTAAACAAAAAAATGGAGAATAAGAATATATATATATATATATATAGAGAGAGAGAGAGAGAGGAGAAGAAGAAGAAGAAGAAGAAGAAGAAGAAGAAGAAGAAGAAGAAGACACAACCTGTGGAGATGGCTCAGCAGGTAAAGGTACCATCAATGATCTGAGTTTATCCTTGGAACTCACACAGTGATAGAGAGATCTGACTCCAAGAGTTGTCCCTGACCTCCACACACACATAAATAATAAAATTTTATTTTTAAATAAAAACAAAAATCCAGTAGTAGTAACACATACCTGTAATCTTAGCACTGAGGTGGTAGAGGCAGAAGGTAAGTGTTGCTGGGGGGGCAGGGAGGAGCTGGCACGGAATCAATGACCCAGATTCCCAGGGTCTGGTAAGTGACAAAAGAAGACCTGTTTATTTCAAAAAGAGGGGGCTCGCTTTAAAATCTCTGCCCAGAGTCCCATTGGCTCCTGAACTGCAGCTGCTACAGCTCTTCCTCATTGTCTCATTAACCAGTGTAGCATCATCAATCTCCAGGCAGGTCTCAGGCCAGGCATGTTCGGACATGCAAGTGGAAGCCTAGCCACACATGTGCTGTTTAACGGCAGGCCTTGTTTCTGCTCAATGGCAGACCTTATTCCTCCTACAGGTAAGGAGTTCAAGGCCAGCCTCAGCTACATGAGACTCTTCCTCAAAACACTAGAACTGGAGAGATGGCTCATCAGTTAAAAGTGCTTGCTGCTCTTCCAGAGGGCGGTACCCAGCACTAACATCTGGCAATTTGCAAGTGTATTTAACTCCAGCCACAGTGAATCTGACGCCCTCTTCTGACATCTGCAGGCACTTACACATGATGTGGCACACACACATACACACACTTTCATACTCACATACATGAGTATAAATAAATTTCGGTTTAAAGAAAGTAGGGAGTGCATGGAAGAAACATGTACAGATAAGACAAAATCATCAAAACACTGAAAAGAGATGCTGAGTTAGTCAAGAGAAACTGAGGAACAAAGGAAGGAGGTGGTAGAACCAGAGTGGCTAGAGGATAAGCCACCCAACCAGAGCTGAAACCATGGCAGAATCATAGCTCCTGCTCCACCCAAAGTTGAAGCTGGGTTTTAGGGAGCATCCTGGATCACCCTTCCTCTTCCCTCCCCCATCTTCCCCCATAGCTAAGACTAGACCAAGATTATTCTAAAAGGAAGCCTGGGAAATGTAGTTTGCAGAAAGAGGTAGCACAATAAATCTGAAAACAGGTGAACGGCTGGCAGATAAAACCTCTTTCCTTATTCACAAACGGCCTGGTGTTTGTTTTGTGTTTGAGACAGGCTCTCATTATGTCGAATTGGCTGGTCAGGAATTCACTAGGTAGACAGACCAGACTGACCTCAAACCTGTAGAGATCCACCTGCCTTGGCCTCCTGAGTGGCAGAATGAGAGGCATACCAACAAGACCAGCTGTTTTAAAATAAAATCTATTCTAGAAAGTAGTCAGGTGTTACCTTGTTCTAGCTGGACGTGGTGACGTGTTTATAATCCCATCATTTGGAGGTAGAGGCAAGAGAATCAAGAGTTCAAGGCCAGCCTAGCATACAAGAGACCATCCCTAAAACAAAGTCTTTGATCTGAAGATTCTAGAATCTACCATGTTATGTTTAACAGCAGGGAGTCTGGTCCAGACAACTTGTCTAAGTCTTGTTATGTGAGTGTAGCTCTTCTACATGCTAAAGAGTTTGATTTAGAACAAGTTATCTCAACTATTTGTGACTCAGTTTCTTCAATTATAAAGCAAAGATAAAAGCAACCCTGAATTCCAAGAGGTGTGGTCACGTTTCGATGAGATAATATATGTAAAATGCTATGAACAATGCCTAGCACATGGTGAGTAAACCTAGAAACATTGAAAATATTTGTTGACATTTCTATATGTATGTGTACATGTGTGTGGTTGCAGGTATGCCACAGCACACAAGTAAATGGAATTCTTTCATGCTTCATATACACATTACAAGTAGCCTGAAGATAAATTTAATCAATATTTTTAGTAATTCTGCAAATGAAACAAAGTTTCACAGTATGGAATCTCCCACCCGTGGCACTGTGTTTGTTTTGTGTTTGAGACAGGTGCTCAAATAATTTTGAGAGCCCTTCAGATTTGAATTTTCAGATTAGGGAGTTCATCTTGTGGAAAATTCTTAACTTCTCCAGGCTAGCACTTCCTCATCTGTAAATTAGAAGTCACAACCAAATCTATCTCACAGGACTATTGAGTGGAGGAGCAGACATCTTCCGGTTAAGCATTTTACTATAGGTGTACTAAATGCGCTTAGTTATAAGCCTGAAATGTGAAGGAAAAAAATTCAATTTGTTATTCTTTGTAAATAAAACCCACCTGTGGCACAAGAAACCGTCGACACCTTAAGCCTACAAAATTTAGTAATACCAATTTGTGACCAAGAATAATAGTTGCTATCGGATAGGAGTACTTCACTTCCTATGTCTGTCAATGTGCTTAGAGTTTAACCTACATTATCACCCTAAATGTTCACAAGTACCATAGGAGGGAGCTGCGCTCTCACGAACCTCAATTTTACAGGACTGCTGAACGGAAGAGCAATGTTCTCAAGTTCATGGAACCAGCAAGTGATGAGCCCACATTGTGTATTTACCATTTGTTGCGATCTTATTGCGTCTCAGCAGGGGAGCAAGTAGCACTGTAGCGACAAAAGCACACAGTCTGGACCCCCGCCTACAGGAAGTGTCAGTTTTCAAAGCGGGGGCGGGAGTTATGAATAAACACTAACAGATAATTATAATAGCGCCTGGTAATTGGTTCAGTGAAGGCTTACAACCAGAAGAGCCACCGGATCACAGGCGCTGGGTAAAGAAAAAGTACTGAGAATTTAAGGATCCAAAGACACTTAACAGTTACGGGTAAAGCAGACATCCTTAGACAAGACGCGTCCCGAAAAATATCGCCGGCGGCAGGCAAACGGCGAGCCAGAGCCTGACTGCAAAGGAACCAGGAAAAGGGGCTGAGCGCGGGTGGGCGGGGCCGCACGGTGACTGGCAGGGGTGGGGCCAGGCTGGCCGCGCCCCTCGTCGCCGGCTGCTGGGCTTCGGCCGGGGTCCGCTGGGCGCCGCGAGCTGTGCTGAGCCGCCGTCCCGCTCCCCCGAGGGCCGCGGGGGCTGAGCAGCGCGTGGGCTCGGGGACGGACAGTCCACAAAGTTTGGTCTGCGGACGACTCAGCGTCGAGCTCGGCAGGTGCGGCCGGGCCAGGCCGGGACGCTCGCGGCCTTGCGGGCGAGCACAGCCGGGCACCGGTGAGGAGCGATCAACTCTGAAGTTGGCAAGAGGCGTCGCCCCCGTTCCGCTCCGCCGCGCGTCCAGCCCTGGCACCCCGAGCCTGGGTCGCTCCGGGGCTATGCAGCCCCCGCCCGGCGGCCCCGCGGAGCTCCGTGCCAGGTAGACGAGCGGCCCGCCGGGACCCTGCCGGCACCCCTGTTGGACCCAGGATGCTGCCGGCCCTTCCCCTTCTCCTCCTTCTCCTCCTCCTCGGTAAGAGTCCCCGCCCCGGTGTCACCGCCCTCCGTCCCGATCCCTCCAAGGCGACCCCCGCCGCCCTGCGACCGCCGCCGCGTCTCTCGCCGTCCCTCCCACCCACAGGCAGGGAAGCCGACCTTTCGGCGAGGTCACGCACCTCCTTCCGGCTCCTCTACCCCTTCCTATAAACTGCCCGGAAGTCTCAGATGGGCCTCCCTCTAGAGTTGCCCAGGTGAAGAAAACTTGTGACTCACTCTGCTGCCCTTTCTCGATCCCCCTCTAGGAGGTGCTCTGGCCCGTCCAGACCGGATCATTTTCCCAAATTCTGGTGAGTAGAGGGAGTTACTACGGTTCTGGGGCATGGGATGAAGACTCTCTCTTTCCTGGATCATGGGATCTACTGTAGTTTTAGAGTGGGGACCATCCATTATTTTACAGAAGAGGAAACTGAGGCCCAACGTGAGCTCCCTCCTGGTAGTTGTTATGAACCATCCCATATTTTACGTGTAATATTCGTGTTTTGGCCCCCTAGGTAGGTAGGGTAAGGCCTTCCTGAGAACCAAAACACTATTTCCTCTGCCTACTATACTAGTCCTGTTGGTGGCACAAACCCTATCTTTTTTTTTTTTTTTTTTTTTTTAAAGATTTATTTATTATGTATACAGTGTTCTGTCTGAAGGTATATCTGCAGGCCAGAAGAGGGCACCAGATTTCATTATGGATGGTGTGAGCCACCATGTGGTTGCTGGGAATTGAACTCATGACCTCTGGAAGAGCAGCCAGTGCTCTTAACCGCTGAGCCATCTCTCCAGCCCACAAACCCTATCTTAACATTACTTATGATGTTAATATTTAAGATGAAGTATGATGGAAAAGGAATGGCCCACTCCTATAATCCCAGCAATTGGGAGGCGGAGGCAGGAGGATCAGCTCAAGGGCAGCCTCAGCTATATAGTGACTTTGAGGATAGCCTGGACCAAATAAGATTTTGCCTTTTTAAAAAATGGAGAGGGAGAGAGGGACCAGTGGGTTGTAACTGTGGGCAGGGGTTTATGTACCTTCTTGAGGCATCCAGCCTGAGAAGGAGGCAGAATGTTAAAGGTCTCCACCAACGTCCCCACCTTCTCCCTGCAGCTTGTGAGGGACCTCCAGCGGTGCTCTCAGAAGTAAAGGGCACTTTACAGAGGCCTCTGGGCCGTGAGAGCCTCAGCTCCCCTGCCAACTGCACCTGGGTCATTCTGGGCAGCAAGGAACAGACAGTAACTGTCAGGTGAGAAACAAGGCAAGTCCCCATTTCCTCTCCTGTCCCTTCTCTCTCTCTCTCTCTCTCTCTCTCTCTCTCTCTCTCTCTCTCTCTGAAAAAGCCTTAGATCACTTTTCTATGGTATTTCCATCCTTGTCAGCAGAAGAAAAGAATTTGGTTTGTCTGGGTCTGCTCTAAAAGCTTATTTTCTAGGCCAGAGATGACAAATTGAAGCTGGGCTGTGGTGGATGTTTAGTTTGGGCCGTGGCCATCTTTAAAGAATTCTAGAAATTATTCTGGGCTCAGCTAGACTTGTGATGAGTCCTTTAATCCATATCGTGGCCTACTTGTTAATCAGCTTAGACCCTTCCTGGGGGCTGGGACTGTATTGCTAGCTCATTGGTGGAGCACTTGTGTGGACTGTGCAGCAGTCCTGGGTTCAGCCCCTAGCAAAACAGACCTTGTCCGGGTCTGCCTTTCTGCATTGCTCTGGTCGTCTGTCCTCTTCCCTTCCCCTCCCCTGCCTTCCTCTCCCCTTTCTCTTCTGCTTCCCTCCGTCTTCTTCCCTCATCTCTCCTTTCCTTGTCTTTCCTTGATTCTCTCCTCCCCTTGGCTCTCCTTTTTTTTTTCTGTTTGGTGTTTTTTTTTTTTTGGTTTTTCGAGACAGGGTTTCTCTGTGTATCCTTGGCTGTCCTGGACTCACTTTGTAGACCAGGCTGGCCTCGAACTCACAAAGATCCGCCTACCTCTGCCTCCCAAGTGCTGGGATTAAAGGCGTGCGCCACCACCGCCCGGCCATCTGTTTGGTGTTTTTGAGACAGAATTTTGCTGTGTAGCCCAGGCTAGCCTTAATCTTGTGTTCCATCTCATCCTCCCGTGTTTTGAGGTTTCCTGTGGAGTCACTATGCCCAATATTTATTTTTATTTTTCCTTTTCTTTGTTTTTACTGTTGTTGTTTTGCTTTCAGTGCTAGGATACAGCCCAGAGTTTCACACATCCTAGGTGAGAGTGCTCTACCTGTAAGCAACAATCCCAGCCCCTTACTACAAATCTGACATTCCAAGGCTCCTCACTGGGCCCCATGTCAACTGGCAGTTTGCCTCACACACTTCTCTTCATAAGAATTTGCCCAGAGCTGGGCAGTGGTGGCGCACGCCTTTAATCTCAGCACTCAGGAGGCAGAGGCAGGTGGATCTCTGTGAGTTTGAGGCCAGCCTGGTCTACAGAGCAAACTCCAAGACAGACAGCGCTACACAGAGAAACCCTGTCTCAGGAAAAAAACAAACAAACAAAAAAACCCAAAAGCAAAGAATTTATCAGAAAGGTGTATGAAGGAGAGAACAATCTAAAAAAGAGGTTGTTGCGACCCATTGAGCAGCCATAGACATCTCAGATTTTACCTCATGGTGCGTAGAGCTGAGGTGTTGTGGTTCGTTGAACTGTGGTACATTTTTTGGCTAACTGCTGGCACTGTACTTGGTTGATGGTGCTGCAACAACTGGAAGTAATAACCCTGGTCTCACTTCAGTCCCTGAGCACAGGTTCATTCTCTCCAGGCTCTAGGAAGGGCTTTGTGGTCTGATGGAGGGACTTTCCCCATTGATTATGTTTACTACCAAAAGACTGGCTGAGTTTTCATGTGGCTCTTTGAATCATGGGTAAGGAAGCATTTGTGCTTCCTGGGCTGCCAGGGACCTGTCTTCAAGAGAGGAGGGAGCAAATAAAACTCCTGAGCATCTCATGTCGTGTTCTTCTGTGCCTTGTAGGTTCCAGAAGCTGCACCTGGCCTGTGGCTCTGAGCACTTAATCCTGCACTCCCCTCTCCAGCCACCAGTGTCCCTGTGTGAGGCTCCTGGCAGCCCTTTGCAGCTGCCAGGGGGCAATGTCACCATTACATACAGCTATGCTGGGGCCAGAGCACCCTTGGGGCAGGGCTTCTTGCTGTCTTATAGTCAAGGTATGCTAAAGAGGGAGTCCCCTGGAACCATTAGAGCAGAAGTGGGAGTCCTGGGGAAGAGGCAAGGATCCCAGGAGTTGTGGCACTTCCCAGTCTCTGTGATGCCTCTGCAGATTGGCTGCTGTGCCTACAGGAAGAGTTCCAGTGCCTGAACCACCGCTGTGTGCCAGCTGCTCAGCGCTGTGATGGGGTTGACGCCTGTGGTGACGGCTCTGATGAGGCGGGTTGCAGCACAGATCCATTCCCTAACCTGAACCCAGTCCCTGCACCAACTCTGCCCTGCAATCTCACCTTGGAGGACTTTTATGGGGTCTTTTCCTCCCCTGGGTACTCGCACCTGCCCTCAGTCTCCCACCCTCAGTCCTGCCTATGGCTGCTGGACCCCCATGATGGCCGGAGGCTGGCAGTGCGCTTCACGGCCCTGGACTTGGGTTATGGAGATGCAGTGCATGTGTATGATGGTGCTGGGCCCCCTGAGACCCCTCGACTGCTACGTAGTCTCACCCACTTCAGCAATGGCAAGGCTGTCACTGTGGAGACCCTGTCTGGTCAGGCTGTTGTGTCCTACCACACAGTTGCTTGGAGCAGTGGCCGGGGCTTCAATGCTACCTACCATGTTCGGGGATACTGTTTACCTTGGGACAGGCCCTGTGGCTTGGGCTCAGGCTTTGGGGCTAGTGAAAACCTAGGTGAGCGCTGCTACAGTGAGGCACAGCGCTGTGATGGCTCGTGGGACTGTGCTGACGGCACAGATGAGGAGGGTTGCCCTGGCTGCCCACCCGGGCACTTCCCCTGCGGAGCTGTTGGCACCCCTGGTGCCACAGCCTGCTACCTGCCTGCCGACCGCTGCAACTACCAGACCTTCTGTGCTGACGGAGCAGACGAGAGACGCTGCCGGCATTGCCAGCCGGGCAACTTCCGGTGCCGGGATGAGAAGTGTGTGTATGAGACATGGGTGTGTGACGGACAGCCAGACTGTTCTGATGGCAGTGACGAGTGGGACTGCTCCTACGCACTGCCCCGAAAAGTCATCACAGCGGCAGTCATTGGCAGCCTGGTGTGTGGCTTGTTGCTGGTCATCGCTCTGGGCTGCACCTGCAAACTGTATGCCATTCGCACCCAGGAATACAGGTCAGTTGGAGTGGGACAGGCTGTAGAGGAGTGGGGACTGAGTGGGAGGTGGGAGAGACCTGCAGGCCCACCTTGAGTGGTTCCTGTGATCAGCTTGTGAGAGTCGCCTCTAGGAAAGAAGGGACATGACTTTGGACCTTAGCATCGGACATGGCATAGCTCGACCTGCCCTGGCCTGGGTATGGAGTGAAGAGGCTCTCTAGGCCGAGGCACATTGCCCTCACTGGGAGTGACTAGTGATGAGTGACACTCTTTTCTTCTAGCATCTTTGCGCCTCTCTCCCGGATGGAGGCTGAGATTGTACAGCAGCAGGCACCCCCTTCCTATGGGCAGCTTATTGCCCAGGGTGCCATCCCACCTGTAGAAGACTTCCCCACAGAGAACCCTAATGATGTAAGTCATTCCACCAACCTTGGACCTCATGGTGCCAGCCTTGTTTCCTGCCTAGCCATCTGACTCCCTGACTCTGATGTCTGCCTCCTCTCCTTGCAGAACTCTGTGCTGGGGAACCTACGTTCTCTACTCCAGATCTTACGCCAAGATATGACTCCAGGAGGTCCTTCAGGGGGACGCCGTCGCCAGCGGGGCCGCTCAGTTCGTCGACTTGTTCGCCGTCTCCGTCGTTGGGGCCTGCTTCCTCGAACCAACACCCCAGCTCGGGCCCCTGAGACCAGGTCCCAAGTCACACCTTCTGTTCCCTCTGAAGCCCTGGATGACAGCACAAGCCAAGCCTGTGAGGGCGGGGCAGTAGGAGGGCAGGATGAGGAGCAGGCTCCTCCACTACCCATCAAGTCCCCCATCCCAGCCCCAAGCACACTTCCGGCCCTTGCTCCTGTCTCTGAGCCTCCAGGTCCACTACCCTCAGTGCCTGTAGAACCATCACTGTTGTCTGGGGTTGTACAGGTCCTACGAGGCCGCCTCCTACCCAGCCTGTGGCCCCCAGGACCCACTTGGACGCCAGCTGGGCCTCACACAACAGTGCTGGCACCCGAGGATGAGGACGATGTATTGTTAATGCCACTGGCTGAGCCAGAGGTCTGGGTGGTGGAGGCAGAGGATGAGCCACTGCTTGCCTGAGGGAACCCGACCCTCTCTCAGGGCTCTAGACACAATGGTGTGATCATTCCAAAGTGGTTGAGTTTCCCCACTGATCTATGTAGTGCAGAGTCGGGTGTCCCTCAGGCAGGGAGAGCTCACTGAGAGCAACTTCGGTGAATGACTAGGGATTCCACCACTGCCCTCTGCCCACCCTGCTGTTCAGGTGGCTGCCTTAAGAAAAGCTCTGAGAGGATCACAGGCTTGAACACTCCATCCTTACCAGCTCCCCACCCAAAAGTGGCCTTAAGTACCAGACTGGTTGGCTGGAGATCTTCTAGCCCCCAGGAGGAGGACTTGTCCAGTGTGATGGTTTTGCCAGCCTCTGTCTCAGTGGTGCCTGGCCCACTTAGAAAACACAAGTGCTTTTGTCCCTTAGCTGCATCATTGCCCAGGAAAATCAAGAAAAAAAATAAAGGAATGATAAATCTCGGCCTTTGGTAAATTAGCCATGAGCCTGCCTCTGCCCATCTCTGCTTCTCACACTGCTCCTCCTCCAGAGGTGGTGGCTCAGTCTTCTGCTCTTGCTCTCTCAGTTTCTCAACTGCCTGCCTTCTGTGGAGTACTCACAGCACAGCAGCACAGTTCCCTGATAAAACCCAAGGGCCATGCTCACTCTCCTCCCCAGGCAGACAAGAGAGGAGAGATCTCCACCTAGGCCCTTCAGAGCAGGTAGAGAGGCAGAAGGAAGGTCAGTTTGAGGTTCTGAAAGTGTTGGCCCATCTGACCAAATCCAAGGGGTCTTCCTTGAAGAGGGACTGAGCTGAGTTCTCAACCATGCTCTCAGCAGTAAGCCAAATTCTAGACAAGACAAGCAGATTATAAACACAGAGGCTAGACCCAACCTCGGTGGAGTCCAAGCAGTGGTCAGAGCTGAAGTCCTGGGGTGGGAGATGAGGGGATGAGTTGGGAGGTGTTGGAACCCTGGCTTATGACAGAAGCTGCCCCAGAATTTCCAAAGAAAATCCACATTCCCAGCAAGTCCCCAGGGAACTGGCTTCCCCAGGCCCTCCCCTCTCAGGACTTGAGCAACTTGAATCTGGAAAACCTTAAGCTTTGGCCTCATCCTCTGCAGAGACTGCTGCCAGGTTAGGGATCTTACACTTTTCCCTTTGAGCCCTCCTTCCCACAACGATGATCTTTGGGTCCTTCAGGTGAAAGTGGCCCAGCTTTCGTAGTGAGTTCCAGGGCTGCATAGGGAAACTGTCCCCCAAAAAGAGAAAGCAGTAAGGCTGGCATTGTGTTCACATGTGCCATCACATGTCCCTGTCAGCTGGTCTCTCCCACTGCCGCCACCTCAGCCCCTGCTGACTGATAACCTGAATCCCTCCACCTCCCCCAGGCCTTTCCCTTTCTGGGGTATTTGTGACATGGACAGAGATTAAGGTAAGAGTGACCCTAACTGGGATACATTGGCATGTTGGCTGGAAGACTGAGGAGGCCTGTGCTGGTAGATCATTGTTGCTTGTAGTCATTGTATGTAGAAATTTATCCTGTTGTGATGCAAGCAGGAACTTCCCTTTGCACAGTGGAGCCCCAGGGCTGATGGGAAAGGAAACTGACCATGTGCAGACAATATAAGGAAAAAGATTCAACCACTATGGTTTCCTCTTTTTTTTTTTTTTTTTTTTTAAGTCTATCTCAGGCCCACCAAGTGCTGGAATTACAGGCAAGTAACACCACTCCAGGTTTATACAATGCTGGGGACTGAAGCCAGGACTTCATGCCTGCTAGGTCTGATTGATGGTTAATCTGGGCTATCAACTTGACTAGTTCCTCCAGGGAACCCTGACTAATACATTAGGCATGCACTCTACCAACAGCTCAAGTTTACTTTGACCAGGGCCCAGGGGGGAAAAAGTTTTACTGCTACTGTAGCAAAGGACAGAGACAACCAATTTAGAGAAAGAAGGCAGAGGGAGGGGTGCACACACACATAATCTTACCACATGCAAAGCAGGCCGAGGCAGGGTTGCCATGAGCTCAATGCCAGCCTAAGCTACAAAGCAAGACCCTGCTCTCTTATAGAGCCCAAGACAGACCAGTCTAGGCATGGTACCACCCATAATGGGCTGGGCCCTTCCCCATCAGTCACTAATTAAGAAGATGCCTCACAGCTGGGCTCTAAACACACACACACACACATCTGAGCTCTGAACCCAGGGCCTTGGGCTTGCTAAGCAAGCATTTCCCACTGAAATCCCTAACCCCTTATTATGGAGGCATTTTCTTAACTGAGGTTCCCTCCTTTCAGATGACTCCAGTTTGTATCAAATTGACATAAAAGTAGCAGGACAGAAGCACACACCCAGTAACCTAAAACATCCCACTAAGGGGCTGGAGAGATGGCTCAGTGGTTAAGAGCGCTGGCTGCTCTTCCAAAGGACCCAGGTTCAAACCCAGCACCCACACGGCAGTTCAAAACTGCCTTTAATGGCCCCTCATGATGGTGCATGCCTTTAATCCCAGCACTTGGGAGGAAGAGGTAGGTGGATCTCTGTGAGTTCAAGGCCAGCCTAGTCTACACAGAGAAACTCTGTCTTGAAAAACAAAAACAAACTAAAAAAAAAATCCCACTGAGCCCCACTGCTCCAAAGTGCAAAGGGCTGGACCCCTGAGGCATATTCTAGATTCAAAATACAGTATATGTCCATTTAAATGCTGTGGAGAGATACCACTAAGGGGCCCAGTCTCAGGTGTGTGAGACCACCACCGTGAAGGACCTTAGAAGGGAGTGAGGAAATGGGGAGTGGGGTGAGTATGCAGCACCAGAAACCTCTAGCCCCCTCTTGGTGTGACAACAGGAGGACTATTCAAGGTGGAACCTGTGCTGCTCCCGTGGTTCAAGACTGCAGGTATGGTAGGTGGAAGTCCCAGGAGGAAGCGTGCCAGGGTCTGCGGCTTTCAACTCACTCTTACACAGCATCAAGGAAATGAGTCCAGGTGCCCAAGTGATTTTTGCAGAGAAGTAAAGCTTCCATCTTTAGGGTGTTCTCTGAGTTTAGCTTTGAGACAGGATCTTGCTGGATAGGACAGGCTTAGTCACTCAACTCCATAATCCTGCCTCGGCCTCTAAAGCAGTGGTTCTCAATGTGGGTCATGACCCCTGTGGGGGTTGAACAACCCTCTCACAAGGTTTGCCTAAGTCCATCAGAAAACACAGATAGTTACATTACGATTCACAATAGTAGCAAAATTACAGTTATGAATTAGCAACAAAAATAATTTTATGGTTGGGGGGCCACCACAACATGAGGAACTGTATTAAAGGGTTGCAGTATTAGGAAGGCTGAAAACCACTGGCCTCGAGAGATTACAGATGTGTCATGTCCAATTACTTTACAATTTAAACTTCAAAAATAAAGCTGGAGAAGTATCTACATGGTATCAGGTTTCTTTTACGTGTGTGATGTCCTAGATTTGATCCCCAGAACGTCAAAAAAAAATAATAAAAGTGTAAAAGATAAAACAGGGCTGGTGAGGTGACTCACTAGCCGAAGGCACTTGCTACTTGACCTGACAGCCTGAGGTCAACACCCACAACCCACATAGTGGAAGGACAGAGAAACTCCCAAGTCGTCCTTGGACCTCTCTCTACATCCGTGCAGCTGTGTATGTTTGTCTGAACACATACACAAAAAAAAATAAATAAATGCAAGAAAAAAAATCCAGACATGGTGGTATACATGTGTCTAACCCCAGCGCTCAGGAGGCTGAGGCAAAAGGATCACTGTGAGTTCAAGGACAGCTTGAGGAACAGTTCCAGAACTGCCAAGGTGCAAAGGGGGATGCTGGAGAGGTGGCTCGGAGGTTAAGAGTGGTTACTAGTCTTCCCGAGGACCTGGGTCTGCACTCGGATCACAGCGGCCAATAGCTCCAGCTGCACGGGGTTTGACATTTTCTTCTGGTCTCTGCAGTCACCTACGTACATGCACACAATAAACCTGAAATACAAGATTTTCCTAAAGACATCTGGTGGCTGCAGTGGTGCTGTCCTTTAAATCCCAGCACTCAGGAGGCAGAGGTGGACAGATCTCTGAGTTCAAGGTCAGCCTGGTCTACAAAGTGAGATGTAGAACAGCCAGAGCTACCCAGAGAAATACTGTCCCAAAAAAGAAAAAAAAAAAACTTTCCAAAAGGCTAAGGAGCATTCATAGAAATCCATGGCTACCAAGCTCACTGCTCCAAGTATGCTTCTATTCCAGAATAAACTTCGTGTATCAACCTTGTGAAAAAAAAAAATAAGTGTCACATTAATTTCAGTTCTCGAAGTGACTCAGCTGGAAAGAGGAAACCTAAACTGAGGGATTGCCTCTCTCAGATTGGTCTATGGCCATGTCTGTGGGGCATTTTCTTGATTGCTAGTTGGTGTGGGGTCCTACCCTACTGTAGGCAGGGCTATCCTAGGCTGGGGCCCTGAACTACATAAGAAAGGAAGGTAGCTGAGCAATCTGTTAGGTAGCTTTCCTCCATGATTCCTAATCAGGCTCCCGTCTCCTGTTCCTACCTTGGCTTTCCCTGAAGACGTACTGTAACCTGTTACCCAAATAAACCCTTTCCTCCCTAGGTAGTTTTTGGGTTTTAGCACAGCAGCAGAGAAGCAAAGTAGAGCAATAAATAAACTATGGTTGGAGACTGAAGGCTGCGCAGTTAGGGGCATGAGTTCTGTTAGCTCCTTCAGATCCTGCCCAGGGGCTGATCTCCAGATAAGTGGTACCACATATATACCAGCATTGCTACCAGTTTCTTCCATGGAAAAGTCTGCTGAGAATGGCAAAATATATCACCAATAAAAGAAGGTTGTGGGTATTTAAAAGAAGGCAAGCAGCTTTGTACAGAAATGGGTGGTTGCCTTGGCACTGGGAAGATACAGGAGGGAATCTTTTTTTTTTTTTTTTTTTGGTTTTTCGAGACAGGGTTTCTCTGTATAACAGCTCTAGCTGTCCTGAACTCACTTTGTAGACCAGGCTGGCCTCGAACTCACAGAAATCCACCTGCCTCTGCCTCCCAAGTGCTGGGATTAAAGGCTTGCGCCACCACCGCCCGGCTTCAGGAGGGAATCTTTTTTTTTTAAATAATTTATTTTTTATTTCTTCAACTTACATCTCAATCACAATCCCCTCTCTACTGCCCCCTCCAGTCCCACCCTTCCATCTTCCTCCCCCTCAACCCCCATCCTCTTCCTTTTTTTTTTTTTTTTTTTTTTTTTTTTTTTTTT